>JAQZBX010003429.1:0-11961 GCA_029593785.1 Cabassous unicinctus
ACTGATGGACCATGTGCAGGGATGACTTGTTTGAGTCCAACTCTGTCACTCTCAGGAACACAGATGCCAATGAAGAGCCCACTAATTAGGCATCATTCTCTGGGGCTATCCCCACTTGTATAGGACCTGGGTGTCATCAGAGCCCTTATGGGTCCCTCAGTGTAGGGTGATATCCACTTAGGTGTTCTATGAGATCCTTGAAAGGGAAATTTAAAGTTGTAAATGCTTACATTAAAAAAAGAAGAAAGACTTCAATTCAGAGACCTAACTTCAAAATTGGAAGAACTAGAAAAAGAAGGGCTAACTAAACCCAATGCAAACAGAAGGAAGAAATAAGAACAATTAGAAGGGAGATAAATGAAATAGATAACAAAAAATCAGAAAAAAGAATAAAACCATAAGTTGGTTCTTTGAAAACATCAACAAAATCTGCAAACCTTTAGCAAAACTGACAAAGGAAAAAAGAGAGGATACAAATAAGAAAATCAGAAAGTGGTCATTACTACAGACTCTGCTGAAATAATAGGACTATAATTGGATACAATAAACAACTATATGCGAATAAATTAAATATCATATATGAAATAGACAAATTCTTAGAAACACCATGTACTTATATTGGCTCAAGATGAAATAGAAGATCTCAACAAAGCAACTAACAAGTCAAGAGATTGCATCAGTCATCAAAAACCTCCGAAAAAGTAAAGCCCAGGACGAGATGATTTCACAGGGGAATTCTATCAAGCATTCCTAGAGGCCATAACTCCAATTCTATGCAAACTGTTTCAAAAAATTGAAGAGAAGGGAACACTCCCTAACTGATTCTTTGAGGCCGCAATCATCCAAAGCCAGATAAAGATACCATGAGAAAAGAAAAATACAGACCAATATCTTGTATGAATATAGATGCAAAAACTCTGACAAAATGCTAACACACTGAATCCAACAATAATTTCAAAGAATTATACCCCATGTTTGTGGGATTTATCCCTGTTCTGTGAGGTTGGTTTAACATAAGAAAATTAACTATTGCAATATACCACATTAAAAGAATGAAGGAAAAAAACACATAGTCATCTCCATGCAGAAAAGGCATTTGGCAAAATACAGTAAACTTCTTGATTAAACACTGGAACACTGGGAGTATAAGGAAACTTCCTTTACATTACAAAGAACATATATGAAAAGCTTACAGTAAACATGCTAGTTAATGGTGAAACACTGAAAACTTTACCTCGAAGATCAGGAACAAGACAAGAATTCCCACTGTTATTCAACATTGTACTGGAAGACATTGCCAGAGCAATTAGGCAGGAAAATACAGTAAAATCAGCCAAATTGGAATGGAAGAAGTAAAATATTCCCTATTTTCAGATGATTTGATCTTATATTCAGAAAATCCTGAAAAATCCACAGCAAAGTGCTCACTCTAAGATAATAAATGAATTCAGCAATGTGGTGGGGTAAAAGATCAACACTCAAAAATCGGTAGTGTTTCTATACACAATAAACAATCAGAATTTAAAAATCAAGAAAAAAATTCCATTCACAATAGTAACTAAAATAAATATGTGGGAATAAATATAACCAAAGATGCAAACAATTTGTATACAGAAAACCACAAAACATTCCTAAAAGAAGTTAAAGAAGACTCAAATAAGTGGAAGGATATTCTGTATTCATGGATTAGAAAATTATTATCATTAAGATGTCAATATTACCCAAAGTGATTTATACATTCAATGCAGCCTCAATCAAAATTCCAACAACCTTCTTTGCAGAAATGGAAAATCCAATCATCAAATTTATATTGAAGGATAAAGGGGACTGGAATAGCTAAAGCCATCTTGAAAAAGAAGAATAAAGTTGGAGGACTCACACATCCCGATCTTAAAACTTATTAATAAGCTTCTTCAAAAATGAAGCCATTAAAATAGCCAAATACAATTAATAGGAAAATTAAATAATAATGATAAGTTTAGATATAAGAAATAAAATTTTAAAAAATAAAAATAAAATTAAATTAAAAGATTGGGATATTAAAAAATAATAAAAATATCTGGTGTCCTGTCTGCACAGTGGCATTTCCTTCCATTTATTCCCCAGTGTCTTACTATTTTTCATTTTATTTTCAAAGAAGTTTTAGGTCACATTAAAGTCACATACAGAATACAGGGGACTCTCACATACCCAACATCCTCCCCTTTTCCTCCTTCCCTTATTAATACCTTTCAATATGTGGATGGTACCTTTGTTATACCTGATATACAAATAGTGAAACATGGTCAATGGTTTACATTTTAGACTGTACATTTTTATAAATTTTGATGATATTTAACATGGCCTGTGTCCATCATTGTAAGATCATGTAGAACACTTCCATTGCCCACTAAATATTCCCTGTTCAATCTATTCTATTCCTCCCTCCCTCTCCCCTCAGGGCCCATGGTGAACCCTGGCTTCACTCCTTGGATGACAAGATTCATAGTTACATGCAACAACACGGAGGTCTTCACACACTGGTTTGTCCTCCCCTATTAGGAACCACCCATGCCCTCGAGAGACTCCAGCCTCTCTATTTGTGAACAAATTGGTCCTCCCAAGGATGGGAATCCAACTCCTTCCTGCTCATTATGTGGATCTCCACCCACTGATACAGCACATTATGACAAAATGATCATTCACACACTCCCTAGAAGCCTGCTGCAGGTGTGCCCTGTCCTGTATGCCCCCCCCCATCTGACACCCTAAACCAGAAACTCTTTCTTGTCATATTGCCATAAGAGTATTCCCAACTTTGTACTTTCAAACACAGTGATGGGGGAGACATGGGAGGAAGTTCACGTGGGCATACATATAAGGTATATAAAAATGTTCAAATGTTCACAGGGCAATTGTCACAGTGGGTGGAGGCTCACACAATAACTGAGAGAATATTGAATTCCCATTCTGGAGAGCTCTGCCACATTCTCTAATGGAGCAGCAACAGTCCCCCAAGTATAGGGGCAATGACTGGTGAAGGAGGATGTTCCACTGATGGGCCCTTGATATTGATGACTATGCTTATGAGCCTCTGCTCTTGAAATTCAAACCTAGCCTAGTGTTGTGGTGTGTCTAAGCGTTACCTCCTGAGAGCCTCCTTGTTGCTCAATGTGGCCTCTCTCTAAGCAAAACTCAGCATATAAATGCATTACCTTCCCCCCAGCATGGGACATGACTCCCAGGGATGAGCCTCCCTGGCACTGAGGGATTACTACCAAGCACCAACTAACAATGCAACTGGAAAAAAACCTTGAATAAACAGGGGAAAAGGTAAAGACAAATAAGTTTATATGGCTAAGAGACTTTAAAATGAGTTGAGAGGTCATCCCAGAGGTAACGCTTATGCACATCTCAGCAGGATCTCATAGACTGCCAAAGTGGTTACTACCCAAAATAGTAGGGCTCCTGAGGGCTCTGGAGACACCCAGGTCCTACAGTCAGGGCAGATAGATCTGAAGTTTAGTGCCTTGCCAGTGGGCCCTACTTTGGAGTTTGTGCTCCTGAGAGTGACAGAGTTAGACTCAATTATGTCTTCCCTACACATGGCTCATCTGTTCCTTCTATTTAAACCTATACTTGGTGCTGGAGTTTGTAGGTATACACCAAAGAGAGTTGAGTCTTTGGGCTGTCCATGTGCCAGCTGGGCCCAGAACCTCAGCAGAGTTGCAACACCTATTCTACAGCTCACTGGACTCACCCAGGGCAATTAACAAGGAGATGATGATGGACAATGACCATCCCAAGGAACAGAGAGAGTCTGCAACTGCAAGCAAGATAGTCCCATCCATCTTCCCCATGGGATATAAGCACCCCCTCAATTAGAGGTAGAGTGGACATCACCATCCCAGAATCCTCAGGATTGGGGAAAGAACTATGGACTAGAGTGGACTTACAGGTATTCTACTATAGATGTATTTTGATTCTAGCAATGGAGGAAATTACAGCATTAATGTGGAGCCAGGGGCCACTGGAGGCTCTGAGGGCAGGGAGAGGGAAAAACAGTTGTAATATGGGAACTTTTTGGGGACTTTTGGGAATTGTCCTGAATGACATTGCAATGGCAGATATAGGCCATTTTATAGCATCACTTAACATGCAGAACTTGTGGGACAGAGTGTAGACTACAATGTGAGCTATGGTGCATGCTTAATGGCAATGCCCCAGGATGTGTTTATCAATTCCAATGAATGTGCCACACTAATGAAGGATGTTTATGTGGGAAGGTGTGGGAGGTATGGGGAGTGGGGCATATGGGAATCCCTATATTTTTGTGTAACATTTATGTAATCTAAGTATCTTTTAAAAATTAAAAAAAAAAATCTTGAGGTATTACAGACAGAAAAAAAAACAAACTTATTACTGTCCCGACCCGCAGGACAATCAACTGGGGCTCAGGTCCTGTGAAGAAAAGAATGGTATGGGACAAGAGACGCGAAGAATGACAGCAAGACAGGATTCTGATCAAGCTGCAAAAGTTTATTGAAGAGGCAGGGTATATATACTCTGAAGGAAGAGGGTGAGGATTGGTGGACCTAAGGACGGGTGGCGGTTTGGGATTGGTGGCTGCTGTTGCTAGGGTAGGTGGCAGAAATGCTTTTGGTGCGAACTCTCTAACTTCCTTGAAGAAGGCTAACTATAGCTTAAACTGTTCTTTGTCTCAGCCCTGGCGGCCATGTTACATGTCACCGGTGCTGCTGACAAGGTGCATAATATGAGTGCTACCGTGAAGGTCCCCAACATATTACAAAACCACATTAATCAAAACAGCCTGGTACTGGCACAAGGACAGACATATAGTCCAGTAGAATATAATCGAGGGCTCAGAAATTAATCCTCACATTTATGAAGAACTGATTTTTGACAAGGTGCAAAGACCGCTCAATTGGGAAAGAGTAGTCTCTTAAAATAGTAGTGCTGATAAAACTGGATCTCCACTTGCAATCAAAGGAGGACCCCTACCTCACACTATATACAAAATCAACTCAAAATGGATCAAAATGGATCAACTAAATATAAGAGCTAGAACAATCAAGCTCCTATAAGAAAATGTAGGGAAGCATCATCTGGACATTGTGTTAGACTATATTTTCTTAGAATTTCTTATACCGAAAGCACAAGCAGCAAAAGAAAAAAATAGATAAATTGGACTTCACTAAAATTTAAAAAAAAAAATTTGCTCCTTAAAGTCTTTATTATGAAAGTAAAATGATAAATTACACAATGGAACAAAAGATTTAGAAACCACATATCTGATAAAGGTTTAATACATACATACATACATACATATTTATATATATATATATATATATAAACCATTCAACTTAAAAAAAGACAACACAATTTAAAAAATGGACAAAAGATTTGAATAGATATCTCTCCAAAGAAGATATACAAGTGTCCAGAAAGCACATGAAGAGATATTCAACATCATTAGCCATCAGGGAAACATAAATCAAAATGACAATGAGATACCATTTCACACCCATTAGAATGGCTGTTATTAAAAATGCAAAATAACATGTTGGAGGGGTTGTGGACAAACAGGAACACTCATTCACTGCTAGTGGCAATGTAAAATGGTGCAGTTGCTGTAGAAGACAATTTGGATGATTCCTCAGAAAGCTGAATATAGATATTCCATATGACCTGGCAATCATACTACTAGGGATATACCACAAAGAATTGAAAGCAGGGGCTTGAATAGATATCTGCACAATAATGTTCATAACAGCATTATTCAGTTTCCAAAAGATGGAAGCAACCCAAGTATCCATCAACTGGTGAATAGATAAATAAAATGTGGTATATGCATGAAAGAGAATGGAAGGAAATGAATAGAATAGAAGGAATAGAATAGAAGGAAATGAAGTCCTGATATACATGTGATAACATGATGAACCTTGAAGACATCATGTTGTGTGAAATCCAGACACAAAAGAACAAATATTATATTTTCTCACTTATTTGAAACAATTAGAATAAGCAAACTCAGAGTCAGAATCTAGAATATAGCTTATCAGATGGTCAGGGTACGGATGGGGAATCAGAAGTTAAGGTTTAAAATATGCAGTGTTCCTATTTAGAATGATTGAAATGTTTTGGTAATGGATGGTGGTGATGGTAGCACAACATTGTTAAATCAATTACCAGCACTGAAATATTTATCTGAATATGAGTAAAAGGGGAAATGTTAGATTGTATATATGGTAGCAGAATATATTTTTTTAAAATCCATGTAACCACACTACAGAGTGAACCTGAAGTTAAACCATGAACTTTATTAGTACAATTATAAAAATGTTTCTATCATCAATTGTAACAAATGTTCCACACCAATTCAAGGTGTTGGTATTAGGGTGGTATATGGGAATCCTGTATTTTATGTGTAATTGTTCTTTAAACCCACAATTTCTATAAAAAGGGAAAAACACATTGAATGTAGCTGAAAGAGTATTTAGAGGGAAATGTATAGCTTGTTATACCTGAAATAGGAAAGTAGAAAGGCATTCACTAATGTTTCATCTCATGAAATTATATATATCCATCTCATGAAATTATATAATGAACAGTAAAATAAACTGAACCTCCCAACATTTGCAAGAATGAAACAGTAAAGAAATCAATGAAAATAATATATGATGCAGTAGCTCAACATATATAAAAGGTGATTCTCTATAAAGAATATAAAAATGACAAAATTTTGATGAGATCAATCAGAACAAATTGGAGAAGGCAAAGATAACCAATAATAGAAATGGAAAAGTGATATTACTTTGATGCCATGGGCATTAAAACACTCATCAGAACCCCAAAGTATAAATTATTGTGTCCAGCAAAAGATATACTCAAGACTATTTGGGGAAGCTTTATTTCTATTAAAAAACACTAAAAACAACTCAAATGTCTATCAACAGTAAAAATGGTAGTTAAATTTTGGTATCCTCATAAAATAGAATTATACAGAAATTTTCTTATAAAATGCAGCAGCTACATACAACTATATGGATCATTTTCCCAGACATAATACTAAGTGAAATCCAGGCACAAAAAATACATTTCTAATGATTACATTCATATAAAGTTCAAACTTAGTCAAACTAATCTATAAAGATCAAGTTCATAATTGTGACTACCTTTGGGAGGTACCAACTCAGAAGGGGCATGAATAAACCTGTTGCATGCTAGATTTTTTCTTTATCTTGATCTGGGTGGTAATTCTACTTCTATAGAAGTAAAAAGTCACAATTTGCACACTTAAGATTTGTGACTTTATATAATTTATAACTTAAAAGACAGTAGGAAAACATCACGAACAAATTTATGCCAATAAATTTGAACAATATACGTTCCTAGAAAATATGTAAGTGCCTAGAAAAATATAATTTATCAAAACTGACTCAAGAAGAAATTCAAAGCCTGAGTTACCATGTACCTACTAGATAATTGCAGTAAAGGTCAACCACACCACACAAATGTATGAACACACACACACACACACACACACCCCTACAGATTCAAGTGGTATTGGTAAGTTTTATCAAACATCTGCAATAACATAATAATAAAGAGCTAAATGAAGGGAAGGGAGAAAGAGAGGAGTTAACAAAATGGAGACAGGCTGACAACAAGATGAAAATTCAGTAAAAATCACTGGTGTTAAATGACTAAGTGGCATAATGAATTTTTTTTCCAATGATGATATTTATGTTTTTTTTTTTCTAAAATCTTTCAGTAATGCATACTATTTTATGAATAGAGTTTTAAATTGTGCTAAGAATGGGGATATGAATTTCAGAGGAGAAATGTTCACATCTAATATGGTGTATTCCAGAATGATACCTATAAATGTGTTGTAGTTTCTTGGCCACAAAAGCAAATACCATGCAATTGGTTTACTTGAAAAACAGGAATTTATTGGCCTGCAGGTTTGAGGCTGGGAGAAGTTCAAAAATCAAGACGCTATCAAGGCAATGCTTTGCCCTAAAACACTGTGGCATTCTTGGTCCTTGTTTTTTTTATCACATGGCAGTGCATATGGCACCTTCTCCTTTCTTTTCAGGTTCCATTAATGATCAGCTTTTGGCTGGTCCCTCTAATTTCCTCTTTCTCTGTGGCCTTCCCTATAAGGTCTTCAGTAATAGGATTAAGACCCATCCCGTGTCAGTTGGGCCACTTGCTAACTGAAGTAACCTCATCAAAAGGTCCTATTTACAAAAGTTCACACCCACAGGAATGGATTTAGTTTAAGAACATTTTTTTCTGAGGTACATAGCTTAAAACCACTAGAAACTGTTAAAAAGGCATCCAAAAATTCAAGGACTTCATAACAGTAAACCAGCTTGAAGAGGGCTCTGATTTGCTATGAACTATAGCACTGGGAAAGAACTTCATTTACTTAAAATCTATAGTGGTCAAGAACAACCAATACATCTTGGTGATATCACATTTTGCCTTTTAGTTTCCTAAAATAAATGCTGGTATTGTGTGCATAGCACACTTGAAGGAAAGGTAAGTGTCCACCATAGATGGGAAATAGAGTAAAGGATTAAATCATTCATTATTTCCTTTTAGTGAATTATAAATTAGTTTTCACTAATTTGTGAGTTCCATATGGGCAGAGAACATGTCAGTCACGTGTATCTCCACCCTTAGAGACATGTTGTAATACAAGCTTGGTATTTCTGTGTTGCATTTTCTTAAGTCCATAAAAATTAGAAAACCCCAATTGAAACATTTATATTGTTGTCATGTCTAAAAATGACTATGAAATTCCATGTTATGTGTTATTTTACACTTATTTTAATGTATTGGGAATTCAGAATATATAATGCTAATTCTGAAATCTTATATCCGGACAGTTTGTTGGATATTTCAGTCATTGGAATCTTACAATGGTCTCTTCTAACAGGTCCTAGGAGGCCTTACAGAGTCCTGACAGATTGTTCTGTGTTGCATTAGCTTTGTGGGACTGTATAGTTTTTGAATAGTTCTTTTGAAGGTAAAGCTACGTAATGTTTTGGCACTAATTAGTTCTATCACTGTTCAGCACAGTTGAGCTCTGGAGATTGCTGTAGGTAGGTTTGACAGTTAAACTAAGTAGATGGACTTTCTTTAAATGTGTGTTTTAAAAGGGAGTAATATCCCTAATTCTAAACAACAGACACAGTCATAGAATTTAATGAAATTGGATGTGAAATGGGAGAGCTGTTGATTAAGGCATAATTCAATTGTAATGGCTTGGGGTATTGGTTTTTTGATGAACTTTTTTATGTACTAGGTGCCAAAAATAGTGATGCTAAATGTGATACATATGTTTGTAGTTTTATCATCTAGGCCTTTGCCTTCACATTTTAATATTTCTTCCTTTCCAGTGGTAATTTCCTATTTTATTTTTCCTTGTATGTGGGTTCCAAAAAAGGTGTAATTTCCTTGACAGATTTGAGTTAACTCCAACTCTCTCTTCTTATTTTATCACTGAGATCCTCAAGAATTATTCCAGATACTCATGCAGTTGGCTCATAATGGAGCAACTTGGAGGAGAAAAAGAGTTTATTATTCTTAGGAGGCTTTGTGAGAAATAGATTTATGCAAAGAAAAGGTAACTATATTCTGGTCTGGTATATTCTGATAAATCCATTAATTCTTCTCTCAATTGACTAAGTCTATAGGAAATAACATACTTCTCCCTGAATCACCACTGTCCCCTACTCCCTCACCTTCACAACTTCTAGTTAAAAAAGGAAGAAATTTAGAAAGCCTAGTTGATATGGGTGTGATTCCAGGTTGCTGTGTCCTCAAAGGAATCAGAACCATTGGTGATAATATCTCTCTCTCTCACCTTTTACATACTTCTCCAAAGACAGGAAGGGGGAACCTACTTTTGCTTCAAATTCTCTTCCCCCTCACATAAATTTTCCTTTCCCTGATGCAAACATTTTTTTTTTTTTGCTAAGCTTTAATGGAAAAATAGGGCATTTTAAAATTGGTAATAAATGACTGTGATTTTTAATTATCTTTTTATTTATTTATTTATTGGAAAAATTGTAGGTTTAGAGAAGAATCATGCTTTAGAGAAGAAAATGTAGTTCCCATAAACCTCCTTGTGAAAAGTTGTCCCTATCATAAGCATTTTGCACTAGTGTGCTACCTTTGTTAACAATTGATGATATATTACTATAATTATATTATTTACTACAGTCCATAGTTTACATTAGGCTTCATAGTTTGTGTTGTAGAGTCCCATGTTGTTGTTGTTTTTATTTTTATTCTGGTAATTTGTACAAGCTAAAGTTTCCCTTTTACCATATTCAAATATATAATTCAGCACTGTTAATTAAACTCACAAAATATCTATGGATAGGGAAATTAAAAATGGATTCAAGAAGAAGCTCTAGTGCATTGATCAGTCATACTCAGTGACTACTCGTTTGGCCTTGAGTTTATGATTTAAAATGTCTCACATCTGTCCCTGACATAATAGTACACTGGATACAAATTTTTAAAGGCATTCTTATTTTCTGTCATTTTATTTGCCTCAATAAGGTTCATTGAATAATGGATATTCACAGTTATTTCAACTATATAGATGTGGGACTCCTAGCCCTTCCAAATACATTTCATAATTAGCTTTACCAATTCATTAAAAATGCTGTTGTAATTTTTATTGGGACTGCATGAAATCTGTAAATCAGTTTGTGCAGGACAGACATCATAATGCTGTTGAGTCTTCCAATCCATGAACATGGAATATTCTTCCACTTATTTAGGGCTTCTTTGATTTCCTTTAACGTGTTATATATTGTACAGTTTTCAGTGTACAAGTCCTTTACATCTTTATTTAAGTTTATTCCTATATATTTGATTCTTTTAGATGGTATTGTAAATGCATTTTTTTCTTGATTTCCTCCTCAGAGTTCTCATAAATGGTGTACAGAAATGCTACTGATTATTTTGCATTGATATTATAACCTGCCACTTTACTGAACTCGTTTATCAGCTCTAGAAGCTTTGCTGTAGATTTTTCAGGGCTTTCAATGTATAGGACCCTGTCATCTGCAAATAGTGAAATTTTTACTTCTTCCTTTCCAATTTGAATGCATTTCATATCTTTTTCTTGCCTAAATGCTTGAGCAAGTACTTTTTAACACAATGTTAAATAAGAGCAATGAAAATGAGCTTCCTGGTCTTGTTCCAGATTTTAGTGGAAAAGTCTTTAGCATTTCACCATTGAATATGTTAGCTGTGAGTTTTTCATACATATCCTTATCATGTTGAGGACATTTCCTTCTATTCCTATTTTGAAGTGTTTTTTTAAATCAAGAAAGGATTCTGTATTTTGTCAAATACTTTTTCTGCATCAATAGAGATAATCATATGATTTTTCTCTGTCGGTCTTTTAATACATATTACATTTATTGATTTTTTCATTTTGAACCATCCTTGCATACCAGGGATGAACCCCACTTGATCATGGTGTATTATTCATTTGATGTGTGGCTGAATACAAGTAGTGCATATTTTGTTGAGGATTTTATCATCCAGGGTCATTAGAGAGATTGGTCTGTAGTTATCTTTTCTTGTGGTGTCTTTATGTGGCTTTGGTATTAGGGTGAATTAGGCAATGTTCCCTCCACTTTTATTTTTTTGAAGAGTTTAAGTAGGGATGGTGTTAGTTCTTTCCGGAATGATTGGTAGAATTCACCTGTGAAGCCATCTGGTCCTGGGCTCTTCTTAGTTGGAAGGTTTTTGATGACTAATTCAATCTCATTACTTGTGATTGAACTAGTGAGTTCATCAAATTCCTCTTTTATCAATGTAAGCTGCTTGTGTGGTTCTAGAAATTTGTCCATTTCATCTAACTTATCCATCTTGTTGTCATACCATTTTTGAAAGTATCCTCTTATGATATTCTTTATTTCT
>JAQZBX010003429.1:12061-65420 GCA_029593785.1 Cabassous unicinctus
TGTTTTTTTTTTTTTTAATTCTCAATTTCATTTAGCTCTATAATGTATTATTCAAGGTCTCTGTTTCTTTATTGACCCTCTGTTGAGATGTTCTTTCTAGTGGTGATAAAGTTATATTAAAGTGCCTCAGTATAATTGATCCACTGATTATTTAAGAGTGTGTTGTTTAATCTCCACATATTTGTGAATTTTCCCTTTTTCTGCCTCTTGTTGATTACCAACATTATTCCATTATGATCAGAGAAAGTGCTCTGTGAGATCTGCTTTGTGACCCAACATATGATCTATTCTAGAGAAAGATCCATAAGCACTGAAAAGAATATATATCCTGATGTTTTGGGGGTGCAATGTTCTCTATATGTCTATTAGGTTTAGTCCATTTAACATATTATTCAAGCTCTTTATTTCTTTATTGATCTTCTGCCCAGATGTTCTATCCAATGTTGAGAGTGGTGTTTTGAAGTCTACAAATATTATTGTAGAGAGATCTATTTCTCGCTTCAGTTTTGCCAATGTTTGCCTCATGAACCTTGGAGAATCCTGGTTAGGTCCATATACATTTATGATTGTTATTTCTTCCTGGTGAATTGCCCATTTATTAATATATAATTCATTCCTTGTGTCTAATAACAGTTTTGCTTTTAATGTCTATTTCACCTGATTTAAGTATTCCTAGTCCAGATTTTTTTGTTTTTTGGTTACTGCATGTGTGGAATATCTTTTCCCAGCCTTTCTCTTTCAATCTATTGGTATCTTTATTAGTCAGCCATAGGAGTGCTGATGCAAAATACCACAAATCTGTTGGCTTTTATAAAGGGCATTTATTTTGGGTAAAAGTTTACAGTTACAAGGCCCTAAAGAGTACACCTCAAGGTTACTTACTCACCCAAAATCAGTTGCCATGTGTTGAAGCAAGATGGCAGGTGATATACTTGAGGGTTCAGCCTTCCTCTTTCCTCGTAAGGCTCCATGGGCCCAGCTTCTTCTGATCTCAGCTGTGGTCTGGCATAGGGCTCAGCTGCTCTGTCTTCTTCAATTTCAAACTATCAGGCAAATGGTTCATTTCTCTCTGGGGCCGCAGGATCATGCTGGCCAAAATTGCCTGCTGCTGCCCAGAATGGCTGAGGAAACACAGCTTCCCTCTTATCTTACTTGGGGGTGGGGATGGAGCTATTGATATCTGACTATGTAGTATGTGAAGGCTGAAAGCACCTGCAGTTTCCAGAGAGGCTGAGGAAACACAGTTCCCCTCCTATCCTACTGGGAGGCAGGGATAAACCTACAGGTATCCTACTATTCAGTCTGTGCTGGCTGAGTGTGCCCGCAGTTACCGGGAGAGGCTGTGCAGATCCTGCCAGCTTCTCCCTGCCAGAGGTAGGGCTGGAGCTTAGGCTAGGGCTGTAGTCCGATCTGGGTGGAAAGGAGCCGGTCCCTACCATCACCATGATTTTCAATAGCCCTGCTTCCCCTCATGCCAGGGGGCAGAGTTAAAATGGTGACCATTGGCCTCTTTCTGACTTGGACAGTTTTAAAGTTTGGCTGTTCTTAGGATTATGCTTTAGCTAGCTGAATTTACTAATCAGTAGCTGAAGTTGATGCACAACCATCTCTTCCTTCATGATTTTGAGGGACAAAGCTCTCAACTCCAGCCACAGAATAGCTCCCAAGGCAGCTTCTGCTGCCAGTGGAGGATGGGCACTGGTCTCAGTGGCATGGAGTGCTCTACTCATGAATCATCTGTTCTGCAGATGGGCAATCTCCTTCTTCTGTTCTTTCAAGGATGTTGCAGGATGCTTTTCTAGTCTCCTGGGGTCCCCAAACAAGTGCTTTAGATAGCTCTGGGTGATTACTAACTGTCCTGTAGTGTAGCCGTTGGACAGTTTGATGTAATTATGAATTCCAAAAATATAATTGGATCATGCTTGTAAACTGGTCTGCTAATCTGGGCATAATTAAGTTATGATTAGGGCATTAACTGGGCCACATCAGTAGGGCATTGAGCCCCATCCCTTGGTGGGTGGGGGAATCAAATATAAAAGGCAAGGCAAAAGACAGAGAGAGCAGTTTTTGATATTGGAGTTCTGGTGAGGAAGGAAAGAAGGCCCTGGGATAGAAATGAGCCATTCACCTGAGAGTTCACAGCTGGTCTTGTGGAGAGAAGCAACGCCTAGAGAGCCTCATAGTCTGCAGCTGACCTTGTGGAGGAAACAGAGGCATTGAACCTGACGAGAAATGTAGCCCAGGGAAGAGAGGAACCCAAGAAGCCTGAACCCTGGCAAACATCGGCAGCTGTCTTACTCCAACACGTGGTAATGGACTTTGGTGAGGGAAGAAACTCATGCTCTATGGCCTGGTAACTGTGGATTTCTACCCCAAAAAGTACCCTTTATAAAAACCAACCCATTTCTGGTATTTTGCATCAGCACCCCTTTGGCTGACTAATACAGAATTTGGTACCGAGGAGTGGGGAAGTGCTTTTGCAATTACCAAAATGTTGGAACGGTTTTATAAATGAGTAAGGGGTATTTTTTGGAGGAATTGTGAAATGCTTGATGGAAAAGGCCTAGATTGCTTTGAAGAAACTGTTGATAGCAATATGGGCACTAAAGAGACTTTCTTTGATGCCTTAGAAGTAAATGATGAAACATTATTGGAAACTGGAGGAAAGTTGATCCATGTTTTAAAATTGCAGAGAACTTAGCAAGATTAACTCCTGGTGTTATATGGAAGACAGAATTTGAATTTAACTGAAAAACTTTCCAAGGTAAACTCAGAGAATGTGGCTTGGCTTATCCTTGCAGCTTATAGCAAAATACTAGATGAGCAAAATACACTAAGGACTGAACTTTTGGGCACAAAGAAAACAGAAACTGATTCCAGAACTTCCAAGTTTCTGGAAATCAAATTCCCAGATGAAAGTGCCCCATTTGAAGACTTAGCTAAACCTGGAACTTGTAAATCAGGATTGAAAATGCAGTTATCTCGGAAAGACTTGTGGAAAGTCTTACTGTCTGATGGCTTGGACCCCTGCTTCTTGCCTGCTAAACCAACAAGGTTTTTGAAAGCACTGTATGAACAAAACCACTGTTTCCTTGGACTAAAAAGGACATGGAAAAGAGAGATGTAAGAGGAAACAACTTTAAGAGGAAAACCATAGAAGCTGAGATCTGGAATTAAGACATCACCTTGGGCCAAGAGAGGAACCCCACCCATGTGTACAGAGGGTGAGTTTGCCCCAGCAGTTGAAGAGGGTGGATGTTCCTACCAGATGTTCAGGACGAGTTTTGCTGCCCTAGGGTACAGGGAGGATGGAGCACATTCCTCAAAGATTAGGGCAGTTAAGGTGAGCATCCCATAGCTCTGAGAGGGGTGCTCCTGTCCCCCATGGATTAGAGAAGGCCAGGTGGTCAGCCCATTGCTCTGAGAGGGTTGAACCTGTATGCCAAATGTTAGGGAAGGCCAGGTGGTCAACTTGTTGCTCTGAGAGGGTTGAACCTGTATGCCAGAGGTTAGGGGGAATGTTGTCTTCACCTCACTGTACTAGGGGAGCTAACACTCTAACCCAAAGATTGGGTAAGGTGTGCCAATCGCTCCAACACTCTTGGAGGGTGAGGTCTGGAGGTTGGTCAACACCCATATGCTCGATGAGGGTGGAACCAAGAAAATGGCCATTGGGCAAGCCTGTGGAAAGGGTGGGTTCCCATGTGGCCCCAAGGAGAAGAAACCATCATCTTAAGAATGACTCTCAGACTTTGAAATCGAATGGAGGATACCCTGCCAGTTAACTGAACTGTAGAGGATCCATGACTCATGTTTAACAGCCCAATTTCTCCTTATGATAATGAAAATATTTATACTTTGTCTTTCCATTTGTGAATTGGAAGCAGTTAAATGGTTTTGTAAGTTTCAGAGGTCTACAGCAGACAGGACTTTGCCCCAAGACAAACTGTATTTCTTTAAACTCTCTATGATATGATTTTGTACTTGAATTGTTACTGATTTAAGGTTTTTGAATATTGTAATGTATTTTTGGAATTCAGAGGGTGGAGTTTAGCCATTGGGCAATTTGATGTAATTATGAATTCCAAAAATATAATTGGATCATGCTTGTAAACTCGTCTGGTAATCTGGGTGTGATTAAGTTATGATTAGGGCATTAACTGGGCCACATCAGTAGGGCATTGAGCCCCACCCCTTGGTGGGTGGGGGAATCAAATATAAAAGGCAAGGCAAAAGACAGAGCAGTTTTTGATATTGGAGTTCTGGTGAGGAAGGAAAGAAGGCCCCGGGATAGAGATGAGCCATTTGCCTGAGAGTTTACAGCTGGTCTTGTGGAGAGAAGCAATGCCTAGAGAGCCTCATAGTCTACAGCTGACCTTGTGGAGGAAACAGAGGCATTGAGCCTGGAGAGAAATGCAGCCCCGGGAAGAGAGAAACCCAAGAAGCCTGAACCCTGGCAAGCGTCGGGCAAGAGCTGACTTTTGGAGCTCCTTACTCTGCCCCCTTTTCCCTCCACTAAATCCATCACACTTTTCTGTAACCTAAATTTCCTTTGAAGATAAAGTAAAAAGGATAAGACACTGTGGGAACATATGGAAGAAATTTTCCCTGTACATAAAAGGTATATCTTATAGTGATGAAAGACACAGTAAAGTTTTATTTTATTATTATTATTTTTTGTATTTTTTATGTATTTTTTTACTTTTAACTTTTTTTGTATTTTATTTTCTTAGTGTTTTTGTTTATTTTTTTGACTTTGTATTTGGGAATGTTTTGGATCACAGAAGAATCTTAACCATGGCAGGGGAGGATCACTGGTGCAGGGTGTCAATGATGGGGGATGTGTGGGGAGGGGTGCACCTGGGGCATGCCTCTATGTCATATATGAATATGTCCAAGTGGTCACGTGGCATAGTCTCAGTAGGTGGAGTCCCACACAAAAACTGAAAAAATATTGAATTCTCATCCTGGGGTGTCCGGCTGCATTCTTTTATAAAGCAGCAAGAATTCTCTGAGTATATGGGTAGTACCTAGCAAATGGACAGACTATTACACCAGGCCCTTGGTATTGATGGTTGTACTTTTGACCCTTGTCTAGTGAAATAAAAACTTAACCTAGTATTGTATATTGCCTAAGAGTTACCTCCTGAGAGCCTCCTTGTTGCTCAAATGTGGACTCTCTCTAAGCCAAAATCAGCATATAAATGCACTACCTGTCCCCTTGAGTGGGATATGACTCCCAGGATGAGCCTCCCTAGAACAGGTGGATTATTACGAAGCACTGACTAGTGATGAATCTGGGAAAAGACCTTGACCAAAAGTGGGAAACATTAAATACAAATGAGTTTTGGTGGCTAAGAGACTTCAAAGTGAGTCGGGAGGTTATTCCAGAGGTTATGCTTAGTCAGCAGGATCACTTTGCCACAGTAAACAGTGCCTCAAACAGCTGGGTTCCTGAAGGTTCTAGAGACATCTACACTCTATAGGCAGGGCAGACAGTATCAGGAGTTTGGCATCCTGTCGATGGGATTTACTTTGGAATATCTGCTACCCAGAAACAGAGTTAGACTCATTTATAATTTCCATATCCAAGGCTCTTCTGCCCCTTTATTTGAACCTATAATTAGCACTATACTCATTAAATATATGTCTCAGAGACTTAAATCTAGAATCTTTTCATATGCTGGTTTAGCTCCAAATCTTAGCATAGTTGCAACACCTACTTACCAGTTCTTTGGACTCACCAGGGACAACTAATAAAAGGGTGAGGATGGACAACGTCCATCCCAGGAAGTGGAGAGTGTCTGTAACTGCAAACAATACAGGTCCATCCATCTGCTTCATGGGACATAAGCCCTCTCTCAATTGGAGGCAGGGTGGGCATCACCATCCCCAAATCCTCAAGATTGAAGAATGAACAAACATAAGGGTGAATACAAGTATGGACTAAAGTAGACTTATGGTTATTCTAGTAATGGATGTACTTGAATCATTGATATAAAGAAAGTAGCCATCAGAGCTTCTGAGGGGAGGGAGAGAGAAGAATAAGTGTAACATGGGGACATTTTTGGGACACTGAAATTCTCCTGCATGACATCGCAATGACAGTTACAGGCCATCATGCATTTTGTCAAAACATATAAAATTGTATAGGCAAAGTGTAAACTATAATGTAAAGTACAGTCTTTGGCTAGTACAATGCTTCAATATGTGTTCATCTGTTGTAACAAATGTACCACACTAATGAAAGATGTTGTTAATGTGGGGAAGTGTGGAAGGGGGAGAGGGTGGGGTATATGGGTATCCCCTATATTTTTTATGTAACATTTATATAATCTAATGTAAATCTTTAAAAATTAAAAAAATTAAAAAATTAAAAAAAAAAACAGATATGTTAAAAAAAAAAAAGGAAGAGTGAGTTCTAATGGAATAATTTAAAGTGTATTTGGGCTTTCAGTAATGGCAACCCATCCATGGAAACAGCTACGAAAGCTTGTGAAAGTGTAATTTCAAAAATCTTTTTGAAGGCATGGAGAGCTGTGGCAATTCGATATTATTGATGAATTCCAAAAAGAAATACTTATTGTGTTTGAAACTGGTCTGTTCCTCTGGGCTAGCGATACCCTTATATTATATTGAATTCAGAGGTTTCACTTTTACTTGATTAAATTATGACTAGGGCTTTGATTGGGCCATGTCAGTAGGGTATCGAGTCCCTGCCCTCTTCGTGGGCAGGGACTCACAGAGAAAACAACAAGGCAGAGGAAACACTTGGAGTTTTGATGCTGGAACCCCAGGAAGTAAATACACAGAGAAGCAGATAAGTGAGGAAAGAAAGAAGGCTCCAGTAAACATGGCAGTGGCCCCAGGAAGAGAGTTGAACCATTTGCCTGATAGTCTACAGCTGGCCTGTGGAGAGAGCAGAGCAGTTGAGCCTGGAGAGAAAAGAGCCCCTGGTGAGAGATGAGACTTATGCTAGCCTACAGCTGATATTGGAAGAAGCTGGAGCCATGGAGCCTTGAAAGGAAGAGGAAGCCTGAACCCTTGCAGATGTTGGCAGTCATCTTGCTCCAACATATGGCAACAGATTTTGGTAAAGGAAGTAACTTATGCCTTATGGCCTGGTAAATGTAAGCTTCTAACCCAAATAAATACCCCTTATAAAACCTAACAGATTTCTAGTGCTTTGCATCAGCAACCCTTTGACTAATACAAGAGCCAACAAGGCAACAATAAATTACAGTCTAGGACATCAGAGAAAGATACCTAAAAAGTTTATCATTTGGAACTACTCTTCCCCTAAAGGCATCCATTCCTGAAAAACAGCTGAGAACCTGAAATGATGGTGATAGATATTGACTGTCTTGTAGATCTAGCAAGATAACAGGAAAGGCCATTTAGAAATAGGGTATCCTAGAAAATCTCACTTTGTGATGGGTCCCCAAATGGCTATTTTCTGGAGTCAGGAAGAGATAAATATAATGACCCTTAAGGAAGAAGGCTTTGCATTATCCTATTCCTTGAAATTATATTGATGTGATCCAAATTGCTAGTGTTGCCAGCCATCTTCCAGAAGCCACCATAACTTTTTTCTGAAGGTTAACAACCGTACACATAGACTACAGTCTTTTTCAACATTTTAAAGATGCAGTGTCTATCACTCAAACCAAAGCAATCAGGTACATGAGGATAAAAGATGTGATATGCACCTCCAACACAACAACATAAAATAGAAACAAATCATGAAGATCTTGAGAGAAAGGATCTCTGTAAGCTTCTACCACAAACAAATACCCTTTATAAAACCAAACAGATTTCTGATACTTTGCATCAGCAGAGATTTTTTTTTAAAACTATGCCTAATATGTTAATAGAAATGAAAGAAAATATTAAAAGTTTGTTAGAGAATGGGAAACTATAAAAACATAAACAGAAATTCTAGAACTGAAAAACACAATAATAATAATTCAATGGGTTTAAGAGCAGGCTTGACATGGATGAAGGAGGAATTGTTGCTTTAGAAGATAGTTCATGAGAAAATATTAGAAATGAATCATGAAGAGAAAAAATGGTTAAAAAATTACAGTAGAGGGCATTAGAGGCATAAGAATATAATAAAAGAGGGAGAGAAAGGTAGGTAGTGAAGGAAGGAGAGAGAAAGAAGATAAAGCAAAATCAATATTTGAAGAGAGAATGGCAGAGATTTTCTTTAGAGGCATGAAAGATATCAATCCACAAATTCAAGATATTCTATCAACCAGTAGTGAGTTAAGTAGACTGTACTTAAAACTGGGATGTAAGAGGAAGGGCAGAGGACTTACCCAAGTTATTTATGGGATCTTTGAATATTACCACTCCTCACAGAATAAAGTTGACTCTGAAAGGGTATGGGTAAAATAACAACAGTAATAAGCTTTAGTAGAATACTTTCTATATTATTTAATCTACTTAATAGTAGTTTCTTATAATTTAAAATGAGAATATTTAGAAATGTTTGTCCAAGATCACACAAAGAGAAATATATGCTACTGGAATTGCAATCATGATTGTCTGATATAAGTACTCAACCACTTTATAATAAGTTATACAATATCTCATTTGTGTTGACCTAATTTTTCTTTTAGCCCTCCAAATTTAAGATTGTTTAGAAAGCAGATGCAAAATAGCAGAGTAAGAAGTTGTACAGTTCACTGCCTTCACAAGATAAATGAATGAGCTGGAAAATGAGATTGGATTAAATAGGTGGTAACCCTGGAATCAGGCTGGACACTGAAAATAAGTCCTGGATGAAGAGAAAGGCTGCAAAGCTTTCCTGATTTTGTTAAGTAAAGATGTGCGTTAGCCAGCAACCATTCTCCATTCTTCATGCCCAAGGTGGAGGCTATGGAAATGGTGACCCACATTCCAGGTGTGGTCATTGGGAAGACAGGACAGGGAAGCCTCCTCCCTCAAAAAGTTGGTTGTAGGTTGAGGTTGGTCTAGCAGATCCCTGTAGGATAAAAGTAAATGCTAAGCCGCAGTTTCACCTATCTTGGTATCAGCGGCTTTTGGCTTCTCACAGGGTGAACTGGAGATGCAGTCTGCCTTTCTATTTCATCTTCCCTCCCAGCCCCCATCACACTGTCTCTCTATCACACTTTTTTTGGTTAGGTGGATCCCTAAGAGATCAGTGCAGACACTAGCTTCAGTTTTGACCTTCTCTGCAGCAGAAACTTCTGGCTTCCCACCACTACCTATTAGGAGATTTGGAGAGGCAGCACACCTTTTGTATTATATTGTTTAATTCATTTCTTGCTTAATTATTTTTTGAGGTCTGGAGAATCCCTGAAGAAAAGTGTAGCAGTTTGGCAGTTTGATATAGTTATGAATTCCAAAAATAGATTTTGGATTATTCTTGTAAACTGGCCATTTCATCTGGGCATAGTTAAGTTATCATTAGGGCTTTGACTGGGCCACTTGAGTAGGGTGTTGAGCCCTGCCCCTTGGTGGGTGGGGTCTCAAAGATAAACGATATGGCAAAGGACAGAGTTGGAGTTTTTGAGTTGGAGTTCTGAGGCTGAGTTTTAATGCTGGAGCCTGGGAAAGTAAGCACAAAGAGGAGCTTGGCCACGAGGAAGGAGAGAAGGCCCGGGTAAAAGAGACAAGCTATTCGCCTGACAGTTCACAGCTGACCTTGTGGAGAGAGGCAAAGCCTAGAGAGCCTCATAGTCTACAGCTGACCCTGTGGAGGAAACAGAGGAGCTGAGCCTGGAAAGAAATGGAGCCCTGGGAAGAGAGGAACCCAAGAAGCCTGACCCCTGGCAAATGTCCGCAGCTGTCTTGCTCCAACATGTGGCAATAGACTTTGGTGAGGGAAGTAACTTACGCTTTATGGCCTGGTAACTGTAAGCTTCTACCCCCAAATAAATACAATTTATAAATACCAACAGATTTCTGGTATTTTGCATCATCACCCCTTTGGCTGACTAATACAAAAAGTAAAATGGATGGTTTGAGCGCTCAACAAATAAACATTAGAAATCCCTGAGGATTGAGGAGTGAGAGAACTAGATTTCCAGACTGACCACAATATAATGCTCAGAATGTCCAGTTCTTAACACAAAAGTATAAACTATACAAGGAGATAAGAAAATATGGACCAGTCAAAGGATAAAAATAATTCCACAGAAATTACACCTAAGGAATCTCAGTCACTGTAACTAAACTCTCTTAAATATGAAAGATATGAAATATGAAATAAGATGAAATATGAAAGAACTGAATGAAATCAAGGGCAAAGAACTAAAGTAAATCAGGAGCATTATATATGAACAAATGAGATTTTCAATAATGTGTTAGAAATTGAAAAGAGGAAGCAATTAGAAATTCCTTGTCACAACACACACTTAACTAATGAGTTAAAGGAAAAATCAAAAGGTAAATTAGAAAATACTTTGAAATGGATGAAAACTAAAACACAACATGCAAAACTTATGGGATGCTGCAAAAGCAGTTCTCAGAAGGAAATTTATAGCTGTAAATACTATAAATTGATTATATAAATGTGTGCTGTTTATTTGTGAATTTCCTAGTTTTCTAGTTCTCTTTCTGTAATTGATTTCTAGCTACATACTGTAGTAGTCATAGAAGATACTTTGTATGGTTCAAAGCTTTTTAAAATATATTGAGACTTGATTTGTGAGCTAACCTGTGGTCTAGCCTAGAAAATGATCCATGTAAAAATGGAGAAAGATCTCAAATCAATAACCTAGTTTTACATCTTGAGAAACTAGAAAAAGAATAGCAAACTAAACTCAAAGTCAGGGAATGGCAGTAAATAATAAAGATTAGAGTAAGACAAATGGAATAGAGAATAGAAAAATATTTGAGAAAATCAAATAAATTAAAGTTGGCTCTTTGAAAAGATCAATAAATTTGACAAATCATCAACTATATTGACAAAGAAAAAAGAAAGTACTTGCAAATAACAAAAATCACCAATTAAAATGTTGAAATTACTACTGATCTTACAGAAATAAAAAAATAATATAAGAGAATACTATGAACAATGGAATTCCAACACATTAGGTAATCTACATGAAATGATAAATTCCTAGAACCACACAGATCACTTAAACTTACTCAAGAAGAAATAGAAAATCTCAACCCACCTATAACAAGTAAAGGGAGTGAATGAATAACCACAGATTTTCCATCAAAGAAAACTCCAATAACAGAAGTCTTCACTAGTGAAGCCTATCAAACATTTGAAAAATAACACCATTTCTCAAACTCTTTTTAAAAATTGAAGAAGAGGGAATACTTCCTAACTCATTCTATTAGGTAAGAATTATTCAGACACCAAACCAGTTAAAGGCAGCACAAGAAAAGAAAATTACAGATCAATCACCATTATTAATTTAGATGGAAAATCCATAACAAAATATTAGCAAACTGAATCCAACAGCATATTAAAGGATTATGCACCATTACCAAGTGGTATTTATCCCAGGATTGCAAAGACAGTCCATCATATGAAACTCAACCAGTGTAATACAGCATATTAAGAGAAAGGAAGAGAGATAAAACACATGATTATCTCATTAGATGCAGAAAGGCACTTAACAAAATTCAATACCTTATCATGATTAAAACATTCAGAAAACTAGGAATAAAAAGAAACTTCCACAACATGATGTAGGACATTTATGAAAATTCCACAGCTAACATCTTACTCAATGGTGAAAAAAATGAAAACTGTCCCCTTAAGAACAGGACTAAAGCAAGGATGCCTGCTTTCACAAATGCTATTCAGCATTGTACTGGAAGATCTGCCCAGAGAAATTTGGCAAGAAATAGAAGTAAAAAATATCCCAATTGGAAAGGAAGAAACAAAAGTATCTCTATTCACAGAACACATGATTCTACATATAGAAAATCCTCAAGAATCCATAAGAAAACTATTAGCAATAATAAACGAGTTCACCCAATTTGCAGGTTTAAAGATAAATACACAAAATATCAGTTGTGTTTCAATAAATCAGAAATGTACGTTCCAGAATGGAGATTAAGAAAATAATTCCAGTTACAATAGCATCTAAAATAACAAAATATCTGGAAATAATTTTAACCAAGTAGGTGAAAGACTTGTACACTGAAAAATATAAAACATTGCTGAAAGAAATAAAATACCTAAAAAATGGAAAGATACCTTGTGTTCATGAAATGTAAGACTTAATATTGTTAAGATGTCATTACTACCCAAAGCAAGCTACAGATTCAACGCATTTTTATGAAAACCTCAGAAGCCTTTTTTTTCCAAAAATGGAAAAGCTCATCCTCAAATTCATATGCAATTGCAAGGGGCTTTTTTTTTCCAGAAATGGAAAAGCTCATCCTCAAATTCATAACCAAAACAATTTTGATGAAGTAGAACAAAGTTGCAGGTCTCACATTCTCCAAACTACTACAAAGCTACAATAATAATAATAATAATAATAATAATAAAGGTATAAGATTGGCACAAGGATAGACATATAGGCCAATGGAATAGAAATGATTGTCCAAAACATGTCCACAAATACATGTGTTCCCCCTGTGTTATGTCTGTGTTTCTATCTCGTCTCCTCTTCTTGTAAAATCACTGGTCATATTGGATTCGGCCATACCCTAATCCAGCATGACTACATGTTAACTTAATTAACTCTGCAAAGACCCTATTTCCAAATGAGGTCACATTCATGGGTTTTTAAGATTAGGACGTCAACAAATCATTTTGGAGGACACAATTTAACCCATAACATCTGCCATAGTTTCATAGAGGCTAGCAGAAAACACAAGTCTCCTTGACCAGAGACAAGGGACTTTTATAACTCATGGCACAGCAGGCACTATGACTTCATGTTAGTGCCAGTTCCCTTTGCCTCCCAAGCTATAACAAGGAATGGCCCAGAGGGATATTTTACATATGGTAGGTTTATATCATTGCTGAAGAACCTCAAGCTTAGGAAGCCCTAATCTTTTTATAATGGGTTGCAAACGTATCCATCTGCTATCCTGGAGGGAGGCATTATATTTCTTATACTGGAAAGCAAAGTAACCTGTCCATTGCTCTGAAGGGAGATTCCATCTAGTTCTTCCAAGTGTGTTCACTATACAAACTTCCTTGTAAAAGTAAACATCCTTGTATAGATACTCTAGAACAAAAGGGTGTCAGTGCCTCTGCTCATAAGATGTGCAGGAACATAAGCTATCCATGGATAATTATTTCTCAATTATCAGAGATTTGTCAGACAAAAATTCCTTCTTTGTGAAGCTTTCAATTCTAAGACAAAAAACAGTAAACTAAAATGTAATCAATTAATAGTATTAAGATACCAAATCATAGAATTACCCGTGCTTTGTGACAACATGCAATCCAGAGCAAACCTCTGTTTACTTGCATCTACCCTCATATCACCTAGCACACGCACAAATCCTATAAGTCGTTCCTGAACTCCTCTGACAGGGATGCCGCATGGTTCCTCATGGCACATATTCTCCTTAGCTGCAACACATTAATAAACCTAACTTTGTTCAGCTAAAAATAAAGGTTATCAATGCTTTGGACAAAAAATAATTGTGTGAATAAAGGAAATTAGATATGTTTGAGGAATGCAATTTAATTGGATTGGTCAAGGTAGACTTAGATGAGAATGTAAAATGAGCAAAGATTTGGACTCTTGAGGGGGAAATTTCCCCTGCATATTGCATTTTTACTTGCTTTTATCTTAATTTATTTGCTCTTGGGAAAATGCATGAACTTAAAAGAAAATATATTCCTACTTTTGGTCGTTTCTGATCAAGTTCTAACAGAAGAAATATAGGAGAAATGAAAAGTAGAAAACATTTTTATATATGGTGTTTACCAAAGAGGAATATATATTTATCAGAATTTGATTAAAAACTACATTCAATCCCCAAAATGTTGATCTGGAAAAACAATTTTGCTTCCCCAAAATACTTTGACCTATTTTATAACACTTTTGGTACCCACATTATGGGAAATGAGAAACTGATTTTTCTTAAGAGAACCAAGAAAACATAACCTCATCTCAAATCCCCAGAGGTTCAGAGGGACTTTGCAATTTAATCCCAGGAGACAAAATTGTTTCCAAACTTGGCAATAAACATTTTCCCTGCTTGTGATATCTTTTCTGGTCATTACCCATCATGCTCTCCCAACTCACAGTTAATTTATAAAAACTCTCTTGCATCCTCTGGGACTAAATTGGGAAGTTTGGGCCTCCTTATGGCTGCAGGAAATACTATTTTGTATGTTTTCAGGGAACAAGAAAATGATGACTTAGATACTGTAAAAAATCCTGCAACCCCTTGAGGACAATATACTTCACATACAACATGATGATAAAAAGATATAACAAAAGGTTTTTTTCCTCTGATCCACCAAAACAAGCTCAGAGATATAATTATAGAAAATTTATACCTCAGTGTAACTGGTTATAATATATATGGCATATATAAATATCTGAATTATGTTTAAAGACTTAGTGAAAATTAATGTACTACATATAATTTACTAAAATAAATTTCCTGCTGACTCAGCACCTGGAAGATTACTTGCTTGACAGAGAGTGTAAGAAATATAGTTCTGGGTATAGAAATGGTCTCTTTTTATCACTTATTTTTCAAAATAAAGTTATATTTATGACCAGAAGTTTTACAAACTCTAGAGATTTTGCAGCTGCTAACCCCTAAAATGATTGCCTAAAGGTACAATGTTTCTGATGTGTAAATTAGGATTTCAACACTGTCAAAAATTGCAGCAAGACTGCCTTATATATATGGACAAATTTATTTGCCTTCCCAAGTAAATGCATCCACCACTTATCTCATAGAAATATGAAAACAGTTTCTATCTTCCACTCATAAGCAAAAGGATATAACCGTGAATGTGCTTACTTGAGAAAAGACATGTAAAATTAATTTGCATTCTGGTTTATTTGATGCAATTCTTTTACCTTTTCTGAAGTTGATTCTGTGCAATTACATAGTATTCTATAGCACTAGGATTTGTGCATTTAGGGATAAGTTTTGGAAATCAAAGTAACCCACTGTTTAAAGAACATGTTTTTCAAATATTTGGATTATTTGTTTTTGTAATATTTTATGACATTTTAATAAATTCTATAATCCACTCAAATTATAGTGAACAAAACATATATGAGAAATTGAAGTAGGATACAATATTGGACAAGATATATTTGGGGGAAGCGGGTGTGGCTCAATCGATAGAGCTCCTGTTTACCATATGGGAAGCCCCGGGTTCGCTTCTCGGGGCCTCCTTGTGAGGGCAGGCCGGCCCGCACGGCGCGGTGGGCTGATGCAGCAAGACCTCACAGCAAGGGGGAGATAAGCAGACACAGAAAAAAACACACAGCAAATGGACACAGCAAACACAAGCAGCAAGGGGGGGGATAAATAAATAAATAAATAAATCTTAAAAAAAAAAAAAAAGATATATTTGGAATGTTGGAAGACTTCAAGGGATATGGTTTTTAAAAACTATGCCTGACTACTGAATTGCAGCACTGAAATTTTTCTGGTATAATAACCTGAGTAAAACAGATAAGAAAAGGAAACTCATGCAATATATGCAACATTATATATATGATTGAATATAATGTTTTATATATATATGAAAACAAATACATATAATATAGTGTTGAACTGACTCATTTTAACCATCTTATTTCATAAAACTATGTATAATAAAATACCCAGTTATTGTTTTTATGTATTTCCAAAATACATACACTGCATAATCTCATTTGATACTCACAATAGATATTTAAATTAGACTGGCTAAGAAGATCAGCTTTGGCTTCTGGCTACTACAGAGTAACTGTTACCAGTTTAGACCTCATATTGCAAGTAGTCATATAATTGTACAAACTATGTGAGCAACTGTTTATAAACATTGGAAAATATATAGTCTATGTATGTGATTGCTGGGAGAAGAATTCATGAGGTAAGCTTTATGATCACCTTGGCTCTTGGAGGAAAATTTTTATGGCATGAGCCAACTGGAATGGGAGCAGGGCATGGTATTCCTGCTGAGCTGAGGAGGCAGAGATCAGAGTTTGGGGTGACTGAAGGGGCTGATATTGGTGGAGCAAAGCACCCAAGAGAAAGGGGCTCAACAATCTGAGGGAGGGTTCTCTCTGACTTCTTGTCTGAAGGATGAGTTTCTGTTCTCAGAGTGAGATTACATAAGTTTACCAAAGAGCAGCTGGCATGGGGTTAAAAGTGGAGCTGAAGTATTAGAGATCTTGTTTGGAATAATGTATATTCACCCTAGACAAAATGGAAAGCCCTTCTTAGCACACTGGGGATGAGCTGAGACACAAGAAAGGCTGTACTTTGGGAAGAAGGACCCATTCTAGGCAAGGTCTATTCTAGACACACCTTAACAAAGCCTAAAACAAAGCTCTAAAAATGTCTGAAGGCCAGTATGAGCTTGTTGATTGAGTACTTCCATGTTAGAGGGGCTTGTGATTATCACAGATTTGTCCTGACAAAGGTAAAGGTGATCAGTAAGTAATTGAACTACTTAATAGAATAAAAATCATCAATCTTCAAATTAAGATAGTGGAGTGTCTATAAGACACATCACCTAAAATATCTAGTACACACTAAAATACATGCAAAGAAATAGAAAACTTCTATCCATAGTCTGGAAAAACTCAATAATAGAAAGGCAAAAATTATAAAGAGTGAAAATGATTTGCAGACATATTAAAATGTGGATATATGAATGATCAACAAGCACACAAAAAGATGTTCCATATCATTAGTTACAGTGAAAATGTAAATTATAATTAAGTACAACTTTTCCCTATTAGAGTTGCTAAAATTGAAAAAAAAAAGAAAAAGAAAATGTCAAGTGTTGGCAAGAATACAGTGCAACTGGAAATTTCATACGTGGCTGGTGAGAATGCAAAATGTTACAATGATTTTGGAAAGCTGTTTGGTAGTTTCCTGTAAAGTGAAATATACTTTTATCATATGATTTTGAAATTCTACTTTTAGGTAGATTATCCCAAAGGAATGAAAACATGTCCACAAAAAGACTTGTATTTTCCTCATTTTTTTAATTTGCTTGATCAATCCATAACCAAAATAAATGTATTAAAATCTCTCTCTGTGAATTTTTCTATTTCTCTTGGTTTCCATATTTTGAAATTATGTCATAAAGTCTATATGCATTTAGAAGTTTTTATTCTTCCTCTGGATTGACACTTTAATCATGAAATGCCCCCCTTATTTCTAGTACTATTTCTTGACTTTATATCTTCTTTGACTTGTATTAATATTGTTATACTGGCTTTCCTTTGGTTGTATTAGCATAGCATGCTTTTTTATCCTTTTACTTTCAAATTTTCTATGTTCTTATATTTAAAGTGTGTCTCCTGCATGTAATATATAATTGAGGCTATTTTTCATAACCCAGCCTGATCATCTTACTCTGTTAAATGAATTTGGTCCAATTAAATAACATTAAAATGTAATTATTAATAAGTTAGATTTAAATCAGTTCTCTTGCATTTGTTTTCTGTTAGTTTCCTTAGTGTTTTGTCTTTTGCCTTTTTATTAAACAAGTGCTTTTCTTCTAATAGCTTCTAAATTATGCCTTCTTTAGTCTTCTACTTATTACCCTAACATGCCAGTTACTGCACTGTTGTCTCTTAGTTTCAAAACTATTCTTTTGTACTGTGCTCTCTTATGCTGGAGCCAAGACACTGCAGATGCCAATTTTCTTTGTCAGAATCCTAACTCCCTGTTAGATTTTGCTCTGGAGACTTTCTCCTTTTTTTTTTTTTGCTAGCTGTTCCTGTTAGCATTTCCCCAGAAATAGGACTAGCTATTGGTTCTAGTCCCTAGATTCTTTAAATATTACCTGAACCAAATTTATCATGCCCCTTGTGATATCATGTACCGGAACCAGATAAGCAAAGTCCCCACCTCAGAATTCTTAGTTCCAGTTCCATGAGGCCTCACACCTAGTTTGTTCATCTGTAAGTGTGTTTACAATAGGACCTAATTTATATGTTTGCTTAAGGATTAAATGAGTTAATACATTAGAACAGTGTTTCAGTATTGTCGTACTACATATCATATATATATCAATATATCAATATATCTATATCTATATATCTATATCTATCTATATATATATCTCCATCCCTTGGCCTTGAAAAGAATATTCTATACAAATGGATCAGTTTAGATTTTTTTTTAAATGAAATGCTAATTGCATCTCATTAGGAATGCTTTAAACAGATCCTCAAAAAGAATTATTATAGGTTTTTGTAAAAATATAGAAGGAACCATATATATTTATTGATTCATGTATTAATAGATAAATCAAATGTTCACTTAAAAATCATTAGAGGATAACAAAATGTGTGCAGAAATGAATATTTTTACTTCTGCATTGTAGCATATAATTTTCCAATGAATATTTAAAACAATACCTTCTCCCATGTGGAGATGATTCATGTTGAATCTTGATTTCATAGGCTGATTTTTATTCAAAGAAAATGTTCTTCATAGCAAGCATTTTAAATTATAGTCTTGGAGACATTCTTGCTTCAATCATAACATAAATTATACTGGATGTTGAGAGAACTCTAGAGCATTTCAAGGAACATAATCTGTAGAATTAGATAAATTATTTATAATTAGCTCCTAATAAGCTTAATAGCATCAATAGTTAATAATTCCCCAAATTCATAGTAAAATGCTTTATTTTTTCAAAGGACCTTCTTCCTATTTTTTTATTAGATGCTTATATCAGTGCCCTGAGGTATCTTGAGAAAGCATTACCATCATATTGGATGAAAAAAACTGAGTCTTGCGGATTTCTCATGACAGGTTGATTATCATGTGAGCACGTCAGGAAAAAGAATATTCTGACTCCAGGGGCACAATCTACATCACAAGATTGCAGTGAGTAAAATATAACATTGATTTCTCAGTACCTAATTCATAGTCTGTGAAATATCATTAACTTTCATTGTGTACACTCCTGCTTCTTCTGGTCCATTACAACTTACAATTGTTTATAAAGTCAAACAAACATATGTACCACACTTAAATACAAACCAAAGGAATTAGAACAAATCAAAACAAACAAACAACTCCCTGAATATGGTTTGAGGGGTTTGACCAGAGGAGAAAATCTGTGAACTCTTGAGGGAAAAAAAAGAGGGGGTGCTCTGAATTGAAATAATAAACATCCTCATCCTTTAAAAAAAAAGAAATCCAGAAAATAAGGAAAGTAAAAGAAGGCATAAAAGAAAAGAAGGAGAAAGAAAGATAACAGAGAAAAAAGGAAAAGAGGAAAGGAGGGAAGGAAGAAAGGAGAAAAGAAGGAAAGAAAGAAAAAGGAGGAAGGAAAGAAAGAAAGAAAAGAAAGACTCTTTAAAAAGGAAAGAAAATCACAGCACTGTCCAGTGGGAAGAGTCCAAAGTCCACTTTGACATTAACTGCAGAGAACATAAAGTAGGCCCGTGTGCAGCTATAGAGCTAGCAACTGTTAACTAATATTAAACAGAGCCCTTCAAAATGATAGAAAATGTCCCTTTGGCATTGCTAAAAAATACCTGGAGAGATGAACACTGAGGACATCTCAAAGGAAAATTACTGCCTATTTCTTAAATGGCACCATCATCACAGCTTCATCATGTCTATTATTTTTTAATGTGCCTGATTTAATGCTGAATGTTTAAAAAATATTGTCTACTTTATTCTTAACAGAGTTCCATGAGGTAAATTGGATTTTTGTTTTGGTTTTTATAGATGAGAGAACTGAAGATTAGCGGGGGTAAGTTGATTTAGTTTCCCAGCTTCTAAATCAAATAATGTACAATGGGTTGGCTTAAACAACAGGAATTTATTGGCTTATCGTTTTGAGGCTAGGAAATATGCAAAATCCAGTCATCAGCAAAGTGATGCTTTCTCCCCAAAGACTCTGGCATTCTGGTGTGCATAACTTCAAGCTACCACAGTAAGTAATTTGCCTAAACAGTAAGAGGAATGCAATCTGTGTCTTCTACTCTTTTATAAAAATTCCATTCTTCTAACCACCTGCTGGGGACTGAATCATGCCCCACAAAAGGTATGTTCAGATCCCAACTGTTGGTCCTGTAGACGTGATCCCATTTGTAAATAGGACATTTGGTTAAAGTGTGCCCAGACTGGATGAGGGTGGGCCTTAATTCAATCTGTCTGAAGTCCTTATAAGCAGAAAAAATTTGACATGGGAAAAGGAAGCCCCAGTATAGCCAGAAGCTTAAAGTCAATGGACCCTGGAAGAGAAAGGAGAAGACATTGCCATGTGCATTGCCACATGACAGAAAAGCCAAGGAACATCAAAGATTGCCAGCCAACCAGAAGATACCTACCCTAGGGGAAGCAAGCCTTCTGTCCTCTGAAACCGTGAGCCCATAAATTCTTGTTTTAGTAGCAGGAAACTAAAAATGCCTCACATAAGCTAGCTCTTTAACATTAGGAATTCAAAAACACGGCACAATTCACTTAATGCAGCTAAATCAAGTAATCCTGTAAACAGACCATCTTTATATGAGATCTTTCGTGAATCACACTGGACAACAGCATACTAGTGTGAGGAGAGAATTGTTAAATTTTCCCTAAAATTATCAAAGTCATTAACTGAATCATATTACTTGACTCTCTTCTACTAAATAAGGAATTTGAAACACTTTTACTTCTTCACCCATTCCCAAATCTTTATTAAGAAACTTTGAAATTATGGACACTCATGTTTACCAAATTATTCTCACATTATATATCTTCTATTTGAAGTATCATTTTGACGTCTTCATTTAGGCCTGTAGCCATATTAATAGCAATTTTCTAGGAATGACCCTGTTGTTACCACTGACAATTCTTCTATATATTGTTTTCCCTGTCTTAAGATTGTGTATCTATCAGTTAACCATAATAACTCTTCAATATTTCACTATTTAAAATATATATTTTATCTCTTTTTTTAAGATTTATTTATTTACTTTATCCCTTTTAAACCCTTCTTCTCATCTATTGTCTTCACAACCTTTGTTGCGTTCTTTATGTCTAAGTCTACTCACTCTAAGATTACAAGCCCCTGTTTCAGAGAGGACATATCTTTCATATACTCAGGAGGATACCAAGTCATTTTATAACATCTTTTAACTATAATTTTTGAGCACTTATGTTCCAGCCCCTGTATAAAGTGCTAGCAAAAGAAAGCTGAACAAAACTTACATCTGCTCTCAGAGAATAAGCAGGACATAAAAGCGAGGTACTTGATCTAGTCAGGTTCATTGCTCTTTTTGTGGTTGTTTTACAGTAAGTTTTCATATGGACCATGCTTTATTTTGTTTTGTTTCCTTTTTAATACATTAAAAAGAAAAAAAAAAGGGGGGGAAATCTCATGTGTGCTGATAGGTTGTAGCTTGTCATCGGTAGCACTCATTGCCCACTTACGTGTCAGATTATAACAATTCCTGGAGTCAGTATGGTACATATGATAATTGTGTTTTCTAGAAAGATAAGCTGGCATTCAGAACATGACTTAACAGCCCTTGGAGAGGTCTATCTAGAGAGAGAAAACAGGGTGATAATGAAGGGTACACGTGCTGCTGTTCCTGTGACAGTTACATATTTCACCGTGGATTCATCATTTGCCATTCTGCATGTAGAAGTGTCTCAAGAGCTTGCTTAATGTATGCCTACCTCAGAGATACTAATGGCCTCTTGGTTTGCTGATAAAATCAATGTGCTGAGCCAGCAAGCTAAAGGGCCCAATCTGATGCTTAATAAATTCATCAAGATAATGAATTTAACCCCGAGAGGCCTCTTGCCTGTATTCTTGTGTGCTTTCACCAGGCAGATGATGTAGAAACCAGAATTACTCTTCCTCTAAGCATTTTTTTCCCTTTAAAATTTCTACCAATGGATATAGACTGTAATGGAAAAGAGAATTTCAAAGACAACAGGTATTTTGATAATATGGGTAATCTAATTTCTATTTTTTAATTTAAATAAATTTAATTAAAATTATATCATCCCTGAAGACTAACCTATGTAACTATAAAATATATAGTGCAATAATTAGCACTGGAATATAAGATCATCAAAGGCAGTAATTGTAAATAATTCATTGTATCCCTAGAGCCCAGCACAGTATCTACCACATGGTAGGTACTTAATAAAGTGTTGAAGGGATGAATATTTTCATGATAATGAACTATTAAATTAACAGATGCCCAGTAAACAAATTGCTTACCTGATAAACTCTTGATCTTTCATGGGCCCTTCCTATTATTAATTTTTGATGATCTTGTTGATTAAGGGGACTGAATAGTAAACCATCTTTCTCCTCTGAGTTTGTAAATGAACTGAGGATATAAATAGGCATCTGCTAGGAAACAAATTGTGATCCTCACTGGTGGTATGGCTGGAGTGGTGAACATGGTTAAAGTGCAATCAGTACATATTCAGATCTTGATGTGTTTCCTTTTTTTCTCTAAAGTCATTGAGAACCTGATTTATGCCAGGGAAATTGTACCCAAGACTATTGATTGTACCTGAATATTGTTCTTCCCTTTTCCCCTAGTAATAAAATCTCTGGGTACATGATCTTCAAGAATCAAGACTGTATTTACTAGTTTCTTTTCTAAGCAGATATTACCGAGTAAAAATGTGCTAGCCAATTGTTTAAAGTAGAAGTGGTCTGTAACAGATTTGAGAAATTGTTTCCTCTGCCTTCTCTTCTTTGACCCTTCTCTGTCCATATTCTTGGAACACAGATATCATGGTGGGAACATGAACTCCCATTTTGACCACTGAGGATGAGAGCCACATCTGGGGGTGACCGAGCAATTAGCGGCAAGTTGACCAAGTCTAAGTACGTAGTGCTGCTGTTGCCATATGAGCTAAACTGCTTATCTGTTAGCCTTTATGGATGAAAGAGCTAAATTTTTAAAAATAATTCACTGTTATTGTATGTATCACATTTCATACTCATACATATGAACAAACAAATATATATGGACAAACAGAAACACTAAAAGAGCCATGGAAATTTCTGCCTTATTCCCTTATACCCATTAAAACATGATAGCTGGGGCTATCAGAACTCAGCTGTGGCCCAAGTACACTAAACGTTTGAAAGTGGAAGCAGAGCAGAACACGATACGTTTATACTTGAAATGATGCAAAAAAGAGAGCCCAGAAGGAACGAAGACACGTATATTCAGTTCCTATTCTTTTCAATCAGATAAGCTACTTCTTTTTAGGAGGCATTAGTAGGAGGTGGAAAGGAAGCAAGTAGTTTAAGTCTGTATAAGTCTCAAATCCCTTTATAGAATCCTGAGAATAAGGACATAGTGATCCCCCGACATTTATTTGCTTAAAGAAACTTTAGGTGATGCCTGCCAGTCAATAAGCCAACAATTTGCTTTCTGTTTTATTTCTAGTTTACCTTTTGAGCTACCTTCCCCTGAATTTAACCACAACTATGACTGTTTGAATCAGAGTGAATACCTGACCCAAAGCATTCATTTCCCAGGAATTGGAATCACGTAGTATGAAAAGCTAAATCAGATTTTACAAAGAGTGTGAGTTTCTTTTACAAACATAAAATAAGTAACAACATTTAAATAAAATAATAGCAGAAAAATATTTTCTAAATAAGCCTAGGAGAAACAGTGATAAAATCTCCTTAGTGGGTTCTAGGAGGAAAAAAAAAAAAGGAAGGGAGTAGGATGTTCTGGGTACTAAGAATGAGAAGGAAGTATGAGGCATGGTTGGTATTACAAAGTATATTAAAAAGCTATTATAAAGGACATGTGAATCTGTTGGCACAGGAAAAGGAGCAGAGTGTTCCTAGTGACCTTTTTTCTTTATTAGAGAAGTTTTGGATTTAAAGAACAATCATGCATGAAATAAAGAATTCCCATATGCCACCCTATTTTTAACACTATGCATTGGTGTGGAACATTTGTTGCAATTGATGATAGCATATTTTTATAATTGTACTATTAACTATAGTCCACAGTTTAATTTAGGGTTCACTGTGTAGTGTAGTACCACTGATTTGTTTTAAATTTTATTGTTACCATATATACAATCTAATATTTCCCCCTTTTAATAACATTCAAATATATATTTCAGTGCTGTTAATTATGTTCACAATATTGTGCTGCCATCACCAACAAATATTACCAAAACATTTCCATCATTCCAAATAGGAATCCTGAACATTTTAAACCTTAACTTCCCATTCCCTATCACTACCCAGTCCCCTGATAATATTTTAGATTATGCCTCGATGAGTTTGCTTATGCTAATTGTTTCCAATCAGTGAAATCATTAAATATGTGTCCTTTTGTGTCTGGCTTATTTCACTCAACATGATGTCTTCAAGGTTCAGCCATGTTGTTGCATGTATCAGGACTTCATTCCTTTTTACAGCTGAATAATATTCCAATGTATGTACATACCACATTTGTTTTTCCATTCATTGGTTGATGGACACTTGGATTTCTTCTACCTTTTGGCAATTGTAAATAGCGCTGCCATGATCATTGGTGTGCAAATATTTGTTCGAGTCCCTGCTTTCAGTTCTTTGGGTATATACCAAGTAGTGGGACTGTAAGGTCATATAATAGTTTAATACTTAGTTTTCTGAGAAACTGCCAAACTGTCTTCCATAGCAGCTGTACCATTTTACATTCCCACCAGCAATAAATGAGTTTTCCTATTTTCTTGCATCCTCTCCAACACATTTATTTCCTGTTTTCTTTTTTTAATAACAGTTATCTTAATGGGTGAGAAATTGTATCTAATTGTGGTTTAGATTTGCATTTCCAGATGGGTAATGATGTTGACCATTTTTTCATGTGGTTTCTGGCCTTTTGTATCTCTTCTTTAGATAAATGTCTGTTCAAGTCTTTTGCTCATTTTTAATTGGGTTGTTTTTCTTTTTCTTTTTTTTTTTTTGAGTTGAAGGATTTCTTATATATTCTGATACAAAACCATTATTGGATATGTGGTTTCCAAATATTTTCTACTTTGGTGAAGGTTGTTGTTTTACTTTCATAATAAAGTACTTTTAAGACCAAAAGTTTTTAATTTTGATGACATCCCATTTATGCATTTTTCTTGTTGTTGCTTGTGATTTTTGGCCTAAGAAAGTATAAGAAACCATTACCTAACACAAGGTCCTGAAAATGTTTCTGTCTGTTTTCTTTCAGGAGTTTGATGGTTCTAGCTCTGATATTTAGGTCTTGATCCACTTTGAGTTGACTTTTGTATATGGTGTGAGGTAGGGACCCTCTTCTTCTTTTTTTTTCCCTAATGAAGATAAAATTTTCCCAGCACCATTTGTTGATGAGACTATTCTTTCCTGATTGAGTGGTGTTTTCCTCCTTGTCAAAAATCAGTTAGCCAGAAATGTTATGGTTGAATTCTGAGCTCTCAGTTTGATTCCATTGTTCTATATGTCTGTCCTTGTGCCAGTAGCATGCTGTTTCTATTAATGAGGTTTCCTAATAAGTCCCCCTCAAGATGGCCCCCTTGTCTGTTTGCTCGTTGTTTGTGTTTGTTGTCTGCTCATTGTTTGTCTTCTTTAGGATGCACCAGGAACCAAACCCAGGACCTCCCATGTGGGAGGTGGCTGCTCAACTGCTTGAGCGACATCCACTTCTAATAAATTTTAAGACCTGGTAGCTGTGAGACCTCCAACTTCATTATTCTGTTTCAAAATGGCTTTAGATCTTCAGAGCTCTTTACCATTCCATAAACATTTGATAATTGGCTTTTCCATTTCTGCAAAGAAGACTGTTGGAATTTTGATTGGGGTTGCATTGGATCTATAAATAGCTTTGGGTAGGATTAACATCTTAACAATATTTGTTCTTTCAATCCATGAATGCAGAATATCCTTCCACTTTTTTTTAGATCTTCTTTGATTTCTTTTAGCAATGTTTCATAGTTTTCTGTGTACAAGTCCTTTACATACTTGGTTAGACTTGTACCTAGATATTAGATTATTTTAGTTGCTAATATAAATGGAAATTTTTCCTTGATTTATTCTTCCAACAGTTCATTGCTTGTGTATATAAACACTACTGATATTTTGGTGTTGATCTTATACTCCACCACTTTGCTGAATTCATTCATTAGCACTCTAAGCTTTGTTGTGGATTTCTAAGGAATTTTCTGTGTATAAAATCATGTCATATATTAATATTGAAAATTTTACTTCTTTTAGAATTAGGATGGCTTTAATTTCCTTTTCTTGCCTAATTGACAAATGCTTTTTCTGCATCGAGATGGCCATATGTTTTTTTTTTCCTTTATTGTGTTAATGTAATGTATTATACTAATTGATTTTGCTCTCTTTTGAGAGCATATTGGGGATAAATCCCACTTGATCATGGTGCATAATTATTTTAATATGCCTTTGGATTTGGTTTGCTAGTATTTAGTTTTGGATCTTAAGCATTTATAAGATATATAGGTCTGTAGTTTTCTTTCCTGTGCTATCATTATCTGGCTTTGGTATGAGGGTGCTGTAAATTTTAGTTATACATTTCCCTTTCAGTCCTGCCTTCACTGAATCACATAAATTTTGGTATGTTGTATTTTCATTTTCAAAATTCACCTCAAGATATTTCCTAATTTCCCTTTTGATTTCCTCTTTAACCAATGTATTGTTTGTGTATGTTCATCAATTTCCACATACTTGTGAATTTTCCCTTTCTCCATCTGTTATTGATTTTGAGCTTCATTTTTTAAAAATGAAATCATTGTATGATTTCAATATTTTTAGTTTATTGAGACTAGTTTTGTGGAATAACATATTATATCCTAGAGAATTATTCATGTCTCTAGAAAAAACTGTGTATTCTGTTTTTGTTGGGTGAAGTGTCCTATATATATGCCTGTTAGGTCTAGTTGGTTTAGAGTGTCATTCAAGTCTTGTTTCCTTACTGAACTTCTTGCTAGATGTTGTATCCATTATTAAAATTGATTTATTAAAGTTATAGAGTCTACTGTTAAGGTAGAACTGTCAATTTATCCTGACAAATCTATCAGTATTTGCTTCATATAATTTGGGGTTCTGAAGTTAGGTGCAAATACATTTATAATTGTTGCATATTATTCTTTGCATTGTTCCCTTTATCAGTATATAATGACCACCTTTTCCCCTTGTAACTGTTTTTGATTTAAAGTCTATTTTATCTGATATTGGTATAGCTACTACATCTCTCTTTTGGTTACTACTTGCATGGTATATATTTTTCTCATCCTTTCACTTTCAACCTACTTGTGTCTGAATTTAAGTTCAGTCTCTTGCATATACTTGGGTAACAGTTTTTTACACATTCTGCCAATCTCTGCCTTTTGACTGGAGACTTTATTCCATTAGCTACTAATAATGCAGGACATTCTTCTATCGTTTTTCTTTTTAGCCTTTGTATGTTTTATAACTTATATGTCCCTCAATTCTTCCATTAATTCCTACTTTTATATTTATTATAATTTTTTTGAGGTACCTGGGACTGGTGATTTATCCCAGGACTTCATATGCGGGCTGATGCTTGAGCACTGAATCACATTGGCTCCCCTGAGTTGGCTTTTTATTTGTTTTGCTTGTGTTTGTTTTGTTGTTGTACTTAGGAGGCACTGGGAACTGAATCTGGGATCCCTCATGTGGGAAACAGGCACTCAACTGTTAGAGCCACATCTACTCCCTTAATAAACTTTCTGTGTTGTACTATATTGAGTGCCTTCTCTTCTATCTGGATAAATTTTTCATCTATTTTCCTGGTGGTCTCATCAGGTTAAAATTTAACATCTTAAATATATAGCAGTCATATTTGTTTTGATATCAACTTAATTTCAATAGCATACACACATACTTTTCCTATAACTTTCTGTCCTCCCGCATTTTTATTGTACTTGTCACCAGTTATGTATTTATACATTGATAAAGCCACAGATTCATCATTTCCTTTTTTATTCTATTATTTTTTTGATAATAATTAACTTTATTTTTAAAGAAGATTTAGATGTATAGAAAAGTTACCCTGAAAGTGTAGGGAATTCCCATATAACCACACCCACACTCACACACATAGTTTCCCCTATCATTAACATCTTATATTAGTGTGGTACATTTGTTACAATTGATGAACCAATATTGAATCATTGCTACTGACTAAATTCTATAGTTTACATTTTAATTTACACTTTGTGCTGTACAGTTTTATTTGCTTTGACAAATATAAAATGCCATGTGTCCATCATTTCAATAACATATCAGACAATTTCAGTGCCCTAAAAATGCCCTGTGTTGAACCTTTTCATCCCTCTTCCACCCTTCTGAACCCCTTGCAACCATTATCTTTGTATCAATGTTATAAATTCTTCCATTACACAAGATAATTACTACAATATCAAAAAGTCTACTTTGGTCTTTGGTTACACTCCTCCCTTATGTTTATTCATTCCTCATTTATGAGGAATTGGGATGATGTCTGTTTTGACTGCTTCAGGCTGAGATGAGTCTTATACAGTATGAGGTAGATGGAAGGCATTATTTGCTTGCAGTTGCAGATACACTTTGTTTTTTTGGGGTGGGACTTGTCCATCATCATCTTCTGGTTAGTTGTCCAGGGCAAGCCTGAAGAACTGGAGAGTAGGACTTGGCCACAACTCTGCTGGGATTCAGGGCTCAACTGGCATGTGAACAATCCAAAGATTTAGGTCTCTGACAGATATACTAATGGGTATATTGAGAATTATAGGTTCAAATAAAATAAGTAGAAGAAACATGATTAGGGGGAATATATATGAGTATAGCTATGTTATATTGGAGAAATAGTTTATCATATATTCCCGGATAGGACCTGGCGAGGTAGTGTTGATTTTACAAGGCTGCATGCCTTGTCTCAAGTGTCTGGACATCCATAAAGCCCTCAGGAGTGCTTTTGTTTAAAGCTTTGTTTACAGTGGCAGTTAGTGAAATCTGCCTGAGACATGCATAAGTATAACCTGTGGCATGACTTCCTGATTCACTTTGAAATCTCTTAGCCATAAAAACTCTTTTATATTCAATCTTTTCCCCTTTTGGTCTAGATCTTTTTCCAAATGCATCACTCTTAGTGCTTGGCAATAATCCCTCAGCACCAGGAAAGCTCATCCCCAGGAGTCTTGTCCCATGTCAGGAGGAAGATAGTGAGTTCATTTGCTGAGTTTAGCTTGGAGAGAGGCCACATTTGAGTAACAAGGAGGTTTTCAGGACGTAACTCTTTTGGACTATTTATAATTAGGCTAAGTTTCATTTTTATAGGAATAAGTTCATAAGTACAAGCCTTAACATTGAGGGTTTGGCATATTGGCCAGTTTTCATTTGTTACAGCTCTCTTTCCTCCAGAGATTTTTGCCATTTTATTAGAGAAAGTAGCAAGACTTCTCCAGGATAGAAGTTTGTTAGCTACTGTATGGGCTTCTGTGTATCAAGAAAACATACCTATGACAATACAACTACATTCATATCCCATAGAAGTATGTTTTAGGTGTATTTTCCCCAATATATCACCCCACTATCTATAACCTGTACTAGTTGTGTACCTTTGTTAAAGATTCTGAAAGAACATTCTTATATTTTAATTCTTAATCACCATCCTCAGCCACCACTGAGTAATATAGTCACCAATTTTTTCCTCTAACTTTCCTTATAGGATCATGGATGACCCAAAACTCCCCTTTCAACCACATTCACACTCATATTTCTGCACTGTTAATTATACTCTTATCGCTGCACCACAATCACCTCTCTCATTTCCTTTTAAGCATTTAAGTAAGAAGTGGAAATACATACCAAACAATACACTGCAATAATACTGGAATTAAGAATTACCCAAATGGTTACCTTTACCACAGGTCTTTATTTCTTTATGCAGCTTTGAACTACTGTCTAATGTCTTTTCCTTTCAATCTGAAGAACTCCCTTTTGCATTGTTTGTAAGACAGGTCAATTGGTGATGTACTCCCTCTGCTTTTGTTTATCTGGGAATATTTTAATTTCTCCTTAATTTTTAAAATGTCTCACCGGGTTTGTTTGTTTGGCAGTTGTTTTCTTTCACTTTTAAGTATTTCATCCCTCTGCCTTCTTACCTTCATGGTTCCTGATAAGAAATCAGCCCTTAATTTAATTATAACTCCCTTGCATGTAACACACTGCTTTTCTCTTGTAGCTTTCAGAACCTTTTTCTTGTCCTATCATTTGATAGTGCTGTCAGTATATGCTTGGGTGGATTTTCATTCATGTTTATCCTATCTGGTATTCTCTGGGCTTCTTTGATGTGCACATTCATGCCTTTTGCTAACTTTGGAGAGTTTTCTGTCATTATCTCTTTGACTATTCCCTTTGTCCCTTTCTCTCTCTTTTCCTTCTGGGATACCATAATGCATATATTTGTATGCTTGATGATTTTCCAGAGGCATCTTATGTTATTTACGCTTTTTATAACACTGTTTTCTTCCTGCTCCTCAACGTCATTTTAAGTGTCTTGGCTTTGAGTTCACTCATTCTTTCTTCTGCCAGCTCCAATTACTATTGAAACCCTCCTGGGAATTTTTCATTTGAGTTATTGTGTGGTCTTTACTCCAAAAATTCTGTTTGGTTCCTTTGTAAAATTTCAATCTCTTTATTAAAACTCTCATATTGCTCATTCATTGTTTTCCTGATATCCTTCGTTTTTTCTTTCTATTTTCCTTCATCTTCTTTAGCATTTTTAAGATCATTTATGTAAAGGCTCTTTCAGTATGTCCACATTCCGGTCTTCTTTATTGCTGTTTTCTGGATTTTTATCCTCTTCCTTTGCATTGGCCATCACTTCCTGTTTCTTTGTTTTTCTTGTAACCTTTTGTTACACATTGTACATTTTAATATTTTAAAATGTAAACTCTGGAATTTGCTCCCTGGATTGTTTGCTTTCTGGTTTTGTAAACTCGTAGTGGTAAGACAGGGATTCTCCTGAGCTTCAGACCGTGTAATAGGAAGGTCTGCCCAAGGTGAGTGCAGTGTGCATGGTTTCCCTGTCTTTCTGGGCCTCTGTGTTGTCCTGGGCTTTTACTTCTTAGTTATTTCAGACTTCCCTGTTCATAGGAGTTCGGTTATCCTCTCTTTTCCCAGGACACAGACCTCTCTCCCTCTTATGTTTGAAGGCAACAAGATTTTGCCACTAACTTTCCCCCTCTGTAGTTTTTACACTCCGTTCTTTGTCTCAAGCCTGAGGGTAAATTATGGGAAAAAGTCCACACTGGATTGGACCTTCCCACATTAGGCTTTCCCAGCTGAAACAGGGCAAGGGACCAATGAACGGGGCACAGACCAGCTCCAAAGTGTCCTGGGGAAGGGATCAGGATGGGACACCAGGAGCTTCACTCCTGGCTCCTCAAAGGTGAGCTTTCCTGGGCTTCCCAGCAAATGCAGCCCATCAACTCACTGTCCCCCAGAGTCCTGCAGAAGTGTAGCATCTTTAAGACTTTAAGTGATCTTTGGTCCTTGGCTTTTCTGTCACATGGCAATGCACATGGTGGCCTCTCCTGGCTTCTCCTTTCTCTTCTGGGTCCCAATGACTTTCAGCTTCTGGCTGCCCCCTCTGGCTTTCTCTCTCTCTATGACATTCCCTACAGGGCCTTCAGTAATAGGATTAAGACTCATCCTTATTCAGCTGTGCCACATCCTAACTCTGAAGTAACCTCAACAACAGGTCCTTTTTATAAGAATTCATACCACAGGAATGGATTAAGTTTGAGAACATGTTTTTCTGGGGAACATTTCTCCAAACCACCACATGACCATATAAAAAGATTGTCTGCCATACATATAATTAAAAAGTTTTTTCCTTCCTTTTAATAAAAATATGGAATTAATCTTCTCTGACTACGAAATAAGATATTTTAGTATCCTTTATAACATTTAAATTTGTATGTATATTTCAATATGCAAAGAATTTAACACTTAGAAAGATCCAGTAGGACATTACGCTTTCTTACTATATAATGTTAGTATTAACAAAAAAAGAGGAAGTGACCCTATCTCTTCTCAAGTGAGGATATAGAATCTTGGTTAGCTATTTCTTATTTGCGGTAGTGCTTGTCCTTAGCTCTTCACATTTTCATAGTCAGAAATAACTTCTACTCCCCAGCAAGAGGAACAAGGTAGGAATTTGGTGTCTCCCTCTTTTTTCTCTGCTCTGTACAGAAGAGGATTGTTAGGGGGTTGATTGTTAGAGGCAACCCCTAATCAGGATTGACCCATTCTCTCCTCTTCTGTCTTTTAAGTTTACCTTGGACACTAACGTCTTTAAAGGAGCTATGCCTGGAGTTGGAGGTGGATTAATTCATTTCAGTCAGAAATATTAGAGAGAGCAACTCTAAATTCAGGTCAAGCTACACTCTCCACTTCAACTTTATTAGCAATATCTTTTCCAATCTTTTTATCTTTAGTTCTCTGACTTTGCTTTATTTCTCAATTGTTTCATAACTCAAAGAATGGAGAAGTGTAGAATCAATTATTACATCTCAAAGTCTAACACATCAGCCAATCATTTGCCATGAGAGATGCTCAAGTCCAGCGCATTCTCTGTTCCTTGAGAATATTGCCTAGTCATAGTGGTTCCTCAAAGGTTGGCTGCTAGTCAATGACCTATACAAAGACCCTCTTCTACCACCCGCCCTGCCCAACTTGAGTTGGTCTGGTAATACCAGGATAATAGAATAAAATACAGAAAAAAATTAAAAAACCCTCACACATGAGAGCTAAAACTATTATGGTAGTATCTGAATATTTCAAAATATTGTTTTATACATAGAGAGAGAAAGAGTATTGTAGCAAAACCCTTGGGCTGATATTTTTTGTCACCTGCAACTTACATCTCATTCTTTATTAAAAATAAAATAATTTAAACAATCTCATAAAAATTCATTTTTTAAAAATTTTGGCCAAGGATCAAAACAATATCATGGTAAGCATGGCCTTTTAAACACCACTTCAATTTCAAGTGTCACTTTAGTCTACAGGTGGAAATCGCTGTTAAAAATTTTCCCATAGGCTACGTAAATGCATTTTTGTGTTCCTTTTTTTATGTCGAGAAAAATACCTCTTCCAAAGGAAAGTGTCAAAATAATTTTTAAGTACTTGAATATTATATTTTCAGTCAGATATTTCTTAATTGCTTGCTACCCAGAAAGACTGTAATTTATGAGAACTTGAGACAAGTGCACATCACTTTTAAATTTAAGTAGTTTAAGATGCACAAATAATTGACTTCTGAGATTATAGGAATGACTGCTTATCTTTACAAATAAATTAACTTATATATCTAAGAGCTAGTCACAGTTAATAGTACTATACAACAAATGTAGATTCTAAAAGTTTCTCTTATCGCTTTTAAATTGTTATTTTTAGTTACTCTGCAAGGTATGTAAAGTGCTTGAAAATTTAGAGCACTTTTTAGCTTTATTTTTACTTATCAAATAATGATTGCATCAGAGAGGAAACTAATATGTAAAATTGCTGTTCACACAACCGCATAGATACTCAGAGATAAGTACAAAAATGAACGTGTAAAGTAGAATTTTTTGTGTCAAAATTTTTTTAGGAGGTACCAGGGATTGAATCCCGGGGACCTCGTACATGGGAAGCAGGCACTCAACCTATGAGCTACAACTGCTCCCCAGTGAGAGTCCCGGGACCTCGTACATGGACAGCATGTGCTCAACCACTTGAGCTACCTCCTCTCCCCTACTTCAAAATTTTGAGACCACTTGTATTAACATAAAAATCTATAACCTTAAATACCTCAATATCAAAAAATAGGAAAAAAGGCATGTCACGGTTATCATGAAAAATTGAAAGAACTAAATAAACCCAAAGAAAATTGAAGGAACAAATAGTAAACAGAAGACCAGAAATTTGAGCAACAGACAATAACAACAATTACAAATATGATTAAAATATCTTTGTGATTATAATTTCTACACTATTTTGACACAAATTTGAAAACCTATTATTCTTAAAATACTTGGAGATTCGGGAGATGATTTCTTAGCAAATATAAATTATAAAAATTGGCCCAAGAAGAAAGAGAATTCTGTAACTTACAAATATCTCTAGATGACATTGGAGAAAGTGATTATTTTTTTTTTCACTAAAAAAGCCACTGAGGCCAGATATTTCATAGAAGAATTCTATCAAATTTTTAAGGAAGATAAAATTTTTATGCAATTTAACTATTCCAGGATATGGAAAAATATAAAAAGTTTTCCTTTTAAGACTCTAGCAGAATCTTAATACTAAAACAAGAATAAGATGGAGAAAGAAAAAAAAAAAAAGCCAAGAAAAAAAATTCATGGACTAAAACAGACGTGTAAATTCTAAATAAGAGATTAGAAAATATTACCCAGAGAGTGTAAAAAGGGAAAGCATGTTGTTACTAAACTTGATTTATTCTAGGAATGTGTATTAATGATTCCATACCAGAAAGTCTATTACTATCATGGACTCCATTATTAAGTTGAAGGAGAGAGAGCCATGCTATTACTTCTCTCTGTCTCTCTCTCTCTCTCTCTCTCTGTCTCTCTCTCTCTTGTCTCTCTCTCTTTCTTCTCTCTTATCCTCACCCTACCATATCTTAAAATCTCAATTTCATTTGCAGTTTTATCTTGGTTATTGGACTCCAGTGTGGTATGTGGTTGATATATTTATTTATCCCTTTCATAGCTGAAAATACAGTTCTTTGGACCTAATGGGTAAATGATAATTTGGATGGCAATATGATTCTTGGTTCACCAGCTCTGTTGTCTGTAACTTCTATCACACTGTCTTCCATCTCCAGTTTTACAGATAAATTCTGGTAATATCCTTTGTAAATAACTTGCTCTTCACAGCTGCAGCTTTTAAGAGAAGATTTTTTTATTTGTTCTGAGTATTTAAAAATTGTATAGTATACATCTATGTTTTTGTCAATTTAATATGTTTTGTCCAATTTGTTTGAGATTTTTATTTAGACAATATGTTGTCTGCAAATTTTATTTATCTCTTACACCGGCTAGGATCCTCAGTACAATATTGAATAAAACCTGTGAGAGTGGGCATTGTAGCTATAGGGTTTTTGTAGATATCTTCTCGTTTTCTGAGAATGTCCCTGTTTTTCTGAAAGTTTTTTTTCCTCTTGGGTAGATAACTCCAAGAAGTTTCTCCTGACTTATTGATAATTACTATGATCTCATAAAACATATGTGTTTTATAGAGATATACATATTTCAACAGACTCAAATATATGTATATTTATATATGCATCACTATTGAAATTAACCAAGCAGGCAGCTAGAAGCTGCTGGCTTGTAGCATCAGTGAGCCAGATTAGTTCATTTGGAGAAAAGATACTGTAGTCTCAAAGCAGAGACTGGAGCTTCAAGTCAATGTTAGTCTTCAATGACAATGTCAAAGCAAAGGTTGATGGCCACAAAGGCTGTTATCCAGCCACATTCACAGTTGTATAATGGCAATCTTTTGAAATTAAAGGGGAAATAAGAATAGTTTAGATCCACATTTCTAATTTTAATAAGGCATGCTTAGAAATGAAACAGCATAATCCTGGATTAATTTACAGCATCAGTCTGTCACAAAAATGAATAAATCCCATTTTGTAAGCATTAATAGAAATATGATGCTGAAGAAATACATGTCTCCTATTACTTACGCTGTGTATTTAATCCAAAGTCAGGACTTTTAGTAGGCAAAAACCTAAGAAAAGTAGACAACAAATGCTGAACATCAGTATTGGTTTGGGAAAAGAGCTCCATCAGATTCCTGGGTCACATTACAACATGTTCTAAAATTACTTGCAGAATATATCATTAAAGCACAATGCCAGGCAAATTTTTGTTGAAGCAGAAGAAACATATTTTTTTTCTGTTTATTTCAAAGTTGATTCACTTAATCAAATCCAGTTCCTTATGTACAAAACTCTGTTTGAAGAGTTGGGTTAAAGCTCATTAAAACTTATTTGTAAAGACCTCCAAGGAAACCTATTTTATAATCTATCATGATAAACCATCCTCATAGCTGGTAAATTCACATTTCTTTTTTACATAAATCCCTATGCTGCTGTTTTAGACTGAATTCTTTTGTTCTGTCCTCTAAGATAATAGAACACATCTTATATTGAGCTCTACATAAAAACTCTTGATATTCTGAAAAAAATATTGATAGAAGAATTATGTCTTTTCTCCCAATATAAACTTCAATTTTGTTTTTGGACCACAGAAGAAGATTGGGTTCAGTGTTCACTTGTAAAAAGTACATAGGAAGAGAATGGCTGATCTCAGCAACAACTTCAGCCTTTGTCTTGTACTGTTCTTATAATTCGCATTATAGTAGTTGAGTATTATTCTTAGGCCAGCATCTTTGTCTCCCCCAGAAGAATATTTGTTGAGCTTCGAAGGCATTCCTTTCAATGCCTCTGCCACTGCTAACTCCCTCCCAACCTCATCACTAAAATGCAAGGCTCTTGGGGCAACACAACCTGTGAGGAAAAATACACATATCACCAGACACTAGTCAAAGGCAAAACGTCAAGGAAACATATTCATCTGTTAAAGCTTTGTGGACTGTTTTGCAGTTTGGCACATTCCTTTCTGAACATTCATTTTCAACATACATCATCCATTTTTGGATCCAATCACATTTTTCAGCTGCTATAAATTTTCAAACCTTTGCGGTTGGATACTTTGCTCTAGCATTTTACTCCTATTTGAACTGTTTATAAATCAGGCATTTTCCAGCATACGAAAAAGAGATACAAACCTGCACAGTTCATTGATTTCATTTATCACTTCATTATTAAGTAAAGCTTGAGGTCCTGGGGAAACACTCATGAGAAAATAGAGTTCCCACTCTAGGTGTGTGGCTCTGAGATCTCAAATATTTTTCCAACATGTAGCTGTCAGAATTTTCATTTTGTCTTACATTCTCTAGTGTTTGAACATCATATTTTCCCATCCAAAATGGCCCTGGTTGTCCCCCATGCCTTTTGGTACTCTAGGTGGTCTCTAAAAAGAAGCCCAAATCCCAGTTCTTCTCCCCATGACCAGCATCCCACCTCAATAAGATTTGAGTCTCTCTGGCATACATCCATTAATGCTTATAAAATGATCCACACCTACACACACACATATACACACATACACACAAACTGCTCTAAGAAACAAACAACAGGCCAATTTTGGATAGCCTAGATATTTTCCAAGTCTACATGTTGTAAAAACTACTCCTAGCTTTCATTTCCTTATCCTACACATCATCTTATCTCCTTTCATTTACCTATCTTCTTGACTTTCAGCCTAAATTCAATATATATAAAAATATATATTAAATCTTGAAGTAGAAATTTATGTTACTACATTTATATTATTGACCTGAGATTATCTTGGCTCTGTGACCTTCAGGGTCTCAAGGCCATAACGTTTCTGTAGTTTAATTTATTGTTTAGCTTAGTCTTGTTAATGTATGATTAATGCTATATATTTGCTCAGACACCATAGCAATAAGTGCAGTCTTAAAATATTTGGAAATTAAATGAATGTATCATTTCTTGTATATGTCACCAGTGACTGACGGAATGACTACATTTTCAAAACCAGAATATAAATAAACAATCATTTTAAAAAGTGTGTGCAGCGTGCCCATTATGCAAACTACATTCTTTACTTCAGTTCACATTTTTAAAATGTCACCTTCCACATCCAACAAAGACAAAAAATAACATTACATAAAAACTTGGGATAAAAATGGCCAGTGGACCACTACTCTCTTTCATTATTATTATTTCTGGGTAAAGGATTCTTGGTGTCATTTTTTTCCAGTTTTTATAACACTGATCAAAGAAAGAGGCATCATAATTTTAGTGTTTGATACCCAGTAGGAGAACCATGGTGTAGCCTTTTGATAAGTCTATGAGCTTTAGTATGCAAGCTCTCACTTCATTGGTTGCAGCAAAGACTACTCAGAGGGATTCACCAATCAAACAGCCTCTCATAAAGGGCAAAGCACAGCAGGGACCTGCTTCTCTCACCTGAACATTAGTAGCTATATATTTTATTATAGGCACAAAGATTGTAATGAGATATGGCACAACATAAATACATCCTTGTACGAGTGACAGCGAGGAGAATTGGAAACAGTCATGAAGTCTTCCCAATTTTCTTTATCACTTGATGCTGGCAGCCTTATGGGTCTCCTCCAGAGCTCTTCCTGCCTCTGCAAAGTAGTCACAGCTTTCTTTTCATTCTCCAATCATCATTGCTCATAAAAGTGTGAGTTATAATTCTTATATTCTGCATCCTTCCCATTGTTACTAGAGTTATGTGCTCATAGGTAGCATCTTTCCTATGTGGTGCTGAATAGCAAGGCAAAATATAATGATAAATGTCATACAGTACAAACCTTAATCTTGCAGTTAAGAGCAAAAATATGTTTAAAAAGATGTTTCTTTGTCTTTGTTATTTCACATAATCCTGATGCTTCTAGGGGAAATAACTCTTCACTGAGGTTTTTTGCTGCATCCATCTTATAAATGATTCTCTTTGATCAAAATCTAGCACAAGCACTCCTTTTTTTAAAGTCATAGAGGCAATGATTTCATATCACAGTATTTCGACTCTTGACAGCTCAGTGGGAGTAAGGAAAAGGAGGAGGGGAATTATCTAATGGAGAGGAAAAGGTGGGAGAGAGAAATTCAAAGTCAGGCCAAAGATGACAGGCAAAGCTTGGGAGCAGCTGTAAAAACTATTCCTTGATCTCTTCCAGAGATTGGTGTGCTAGGGTGAATGACAACTTCTAATTAAAATTGTGGCTGATTACCATATAAGAAGGGACACAATTTGTCTAAGACCTGAAAAAGATGATGAATCACTTTTATTTGTAGAAAATTCTAATTTGAAAATATGCATTTTTAGATGAACATCTGTGGTGTGTTTTTGACTGGAGACATGTGGTAATTAATTTTCTTTTATTTTATGGCTGAAATATTCACATTGTATTTTTGTCATCTATCAAATTTTTTATTTCTGTAAACAAGATGATGCAAGTCCTCCATGTTGACATGCAAAATGTAGAAGTTTATGCAATTCAGAATTCTCAAGTCTAAGCATTAAATTTAGTTACTTAGACCATGTCTGCAAGTTCCATTGCACCATAAATTCCACTTGAGTATTAATTTTCAGAACTAAGTGGTCTCTTTAGTAAACTGATATCTATCAAAGCTGATTCATAGGTCCATTTCAGGGCAAATGGAGATGACTATGCTCAAAATACAGCTGTTTTTTTGTTGTTGTTGTTGTTGTTTACTTTTTGAGAACCTGAAAACTGATAGCCTTGGTTTTGTTCTCTTTAGTGCCTATCTTTCACAGTTAAGAGAAGCATTTTCCAATCATATAAAGAAAATTATTTTACTATGCCAAAGGAAAGACATACCTCTCTGATTCCAAACAGCTGCCTCTGCTTTGACAGTAGTTGTCTGGTTAAGGTAGAGTATATACCATGTATGGATGGGCAGATGCTACAGTAAGGCAAACAATAATGCCAAAGAAGCCGACATGAAAATATTTACACATAGTTAGCAAACCATAACTGTGGGAACCAGATAACTTCCATTTATTTTTCCTATGGGTCTCCTCTAATTCTGGTTTTGCATATATTGGTTGCTCTGAACTTGTCTACTGTATTACAGACAGCAATAGCCAGCATGACCAAGATTCAGTTGGCTTCATTTACCGTAAGTGGGGAATACTGATGGGTTAGAAACAGAAAGCGCATGTACTCTGGTAGTCTGCAGAGAACCAAAGAAACGGACTATTTCGTTCTCAACAGATTTGACTTCTCTATTGCACTGGGGGGCAGCGGGAGGATGCCTAATGAAAGAGAGGAAGAATACAGTATCCCTGCCACATCTCAACTTTCCCATCGTAGTGTGGTTTTAATACACCGAGGGTGGGCATAAGAAATTCAACAGTTTGGGTGGGCAGGGAGGCTAACAAGGACCATTTCTGGAGCCAGGAGAGGAGGGGTAGAGAGATGGAGGGAAGAGTGTGCAGGGCCGAGGTCTGTGCTGAGTGTGAGCAAAACCCGAGCTCTGCGCGCGGGTAAAGGGACTTCCTCCCAGAGCGGAGCGGTTTCAGAAAGACCATGCTGAATGGAAGAAGAGAGGAAGGGGGTGGCGACCAAGTCAGGAATCAGAGCCCACAAGGCAGAAGAAAAGACCACACGGGGCCTGGGAATGGAGACAGGCCCAGAAAAAGTGCACTTTAGAAATATTAACAATAAGTCTAAGTAAGGGGAAACAGAGGGGAGGGTTATGGGGTGGGGGTGGGGGTGCTGTTTTCACCACTGTAGCTAGGTAATATGATTTAAAGTCCAGAAATGAGAGTCCTCCAACTTTGCTTTTCATTTATAAGCTGTTTCTGATTATTCAGCACCCCTTACCCTTCCAAATAAATTTGATAACTGTATTTTCCATTTGTTTAAAAAGTGCTGGAATTTTATTGGGATTGCATTGAATCTGTATATCAATTTGGGTAGAATTGACATCTTAATGATATTTAGTCTTCCACTCCATAAGCATGGAATGTTCTTCCAATTATTTAGGTCTTTTAAAATTTAATTAGCAATATATTGTAGTTTTCTGAATACAAGTGTTTCACATCCTTGGTTAAGTTTAATCCTAAATATTTGAGTCTTTTAGTTGCTATTGTACATGGAATTTTTTTCCTGACTTCCTCCTCAGATTGTGCATCACTAGTGTATAGAAACACAAATAATTTTTGCGTATTAATCTTGTATCCTGACACTCCACTGAAATCATATATTAGCTCTAGCAGCTTTGTTGTAGATTTTTTGGGTCTTTCTAGGTATAGGATCATATCATCTATGAATAGGAAAAGTTTTACTCTTCCTTTCTGATCTGGATGCTTTTTATTACTTTTTCTTGCCTGATTGCTCTAGCTAGAACCTCTAGCCCTATATTGAACAACAGTGGTGACAGTGGGCATCCTTTCTGTCCTTTGGTTCCCTCAGACCCTGTTCAATTTTTTCCATTCTTTTTTTTTCATCTGTTCTTTTCTATGTTTTGATTTTGGAGGCTATGTCTTCTATCTCACTGTTTCTTTCTTCTGCCTCCTGAAATCTCCTCTTTTATGCCTCCAATGTATAGTTTCATTTATTGTGCCTTTCATTCCCATAAGACCTAATCTTTTTCTATATATGCTTTCAAATTCTTCTTTGTGCTCAACCAGTGTACTTTTAATATCCTTAATCTCTTTAACCATCTCATTGAATTTATTAATAGATTTGTTTGAATATCTATGATTAGTTGTCTCAACTTCTTTATGTCATCTGGAGGCTTATCTTGTTCCTTCGACTGACCATATCTTCTTGGTATGGATTTTAAATTTTTGTTGGTGTCTTGGCATCTGGCTTACTAGATGTATTTTTTCTGGGTGCAGTTCCTCTCTTTAGCTGAGAGCTTTCTTGCCTTTTCTACCTTGCTGGTTGTGTAGTAGGAGCCAACGATGTAGTTGGTGCTGTAAGCTGTGGAGGTTGAAGATGCCCATGTTGCCCCAGGAACTAATGAAGCTTCTCCCACCTTTCTTCTCTGCCAGGGGTAAGGGCAGAGCCACAGATGTGTGTAATAATACAAATTGTGCAGGTCAAGACCATCTGTACTTGCCCAGAGAGACTGATGAAGCTTCATGCCCCTTCCTCACTTGCCTGGGGTGAAGATGGAGTTCCAGGTATGGGCAGCAATCCAAAATGACCACAGTTGCCCAGGTAGACTGATGTAGCACCATCCCCCCTCTCCCTGCCAGGGGTGGAGATGGACCCTCTGGAGTGCCAACAATCTAATCCATGTGGGTCGAATATGCTTGCAGTTGCCCTGGGAAGCTGAGGGAGTACTGTCCCTTCTGCCCTTTAGGGAGTGGGGATGGAATCACAGGCACCCAACAGTTCAGTCTGTGCAGGCCAAGAGTGCCTGCCATTGCTTGGAGAGGTTGAGGAAACAAGATAGAAAGAGTGATAAACATGCAAAAAGGTAAACATATAAAAAAAAGAATGAGGGATCTGGAATTCAGATTGCTTCAATCCAAATTCACAGTCTACCATCTATTAATAGTATGAAATCAAGTATATAAATTAACATCTCTATTCCTAAATTTTCTCATCAATAGTTGGATACAATAATAACCTAATCATTTAAGGGTTGTTATGAGAATAAACAAGATAATACATACAAAGTTTTTAAATTTATTTTTTTGTTTTTAAAGAAGCTTTAATTTACATAAATGTTACATAAAAAATAGGGGATTCCCATATGCCCACCCCACACTTTCCCCCATTAACAACAACTTTCATTAGTGTGGTACATTTGTTACAATTGATGAACACATATTGAAGCATTGCTGCTAACCGTGATCTATAATTTACATTATAGTTTGCACTCTGCCCTGCACAATTTTATAGGTTTAGACAAAATGTATAATGGCTTGTATCTGTCATTGCAATGCCATGCAGAACAATTTAATGTCCCAAAAATGCCCTCATATTACACTTATTCTTCCCTCTCCTTCCCCTCAGAACCTCTGCTGGCAACTGCCTTTATATCAATGATCAAGTTCTTCTGTTGCTAGAATAATCATAAGGCTACTTTAGTCCATAATTACATTCCCCCCTTATGTTTGTTCTTTCTTCAATCTTGAGAATTTTGGAATGCTGATGTCCACTGTTTCTGATTGAGAGGAGGCTTAGTTCCCATGGGGCAGATGGATGGAATGGCACAGAGAAAGTGCTCTCTCTCTCTCTTCTCCCTTTTCTCTTTCTGTATATATATATATATGTATATGTATATATACACCAAACACATATTGTCTTAGTTTGCCTGGCTGCTACAACAAATACCACATAATGGACTGGCTTAAACAACAAGTATTTACTGGCTTACAGTTTTGAGGCTAGAAATAGAACAAAATTGAGATATTAGCAAGATTTGCTTACTCCCTGAAATATGTTGCATTCTGGTATTGTCTTGTTGATAATCCTTACGGTTCCTTAGCTTTTCTGTCACATGGCAATGTCCTCTCCTTTCTCATCAAGGTTCTTGCTGACTTCCTGCTTCTGGCTCTTCCCCGTGGCTCTTTCTCACTCTGACTCCCCGTTTCTCCCCTTTAAGGCCTCCCTAATCCAGATGAAGGCCTACCCTCCAACACTACTTCACTTGGCCCCACCTTAGTAACAATAACATTGGCACAAGGTCCTATTTATAGTGTGTTCATACTCACTGTAATGTGATTCAAGAACATTTCTCAGTTGGGGTAATAATTCTACACACCATATATATGTATATGTGTATATATGAGTACATATGTATGTATGTATGTATAAAACTAGAGCTAGTATTTAACTTGTCTCATTTTTACATTCCAAAATTAGGATAACTTCTTTTTCAAAGGGTTGTCATGAAAATAAAAATAAAAAATACTGTTAAATTATTTTTAGGCTTAAAATAGAAAGCATATGCAATTATCAGTATAGGGACCAGTATGGGTGGTAATATTTGTAGTAGGTAGTTACAATAATAAAATATAGGACTAAGTATCACATACTGTAATCATACAGGCAGAATATATTTTATTCATATTTTTAGGCCATTTTGACTGGATTTCAATATTCAAGTGAGACTTCATAAAATAGAAAATGGAACATGGTATGTGTTTGGAAGAGAAACTCGATTAGTGAGGGTTCAGACTATGGCATAGAGAATGATGTAAAAGAAGATCAATCTAGAATAGTTTCAAGCTAAATCACAATGTACTTCAAATAATATGTTAAGGTCCCATCTAGAAATGATAGCAAATTGGTCTTTATTAGTAATTTTTAAAGATAGTATTTTATGGACAAAATTTGCTAGCAACAAGCTAGTCTAGGAATTGATTTCTACTCCTTGTCAACTATCTTGGAGTTTTATTATAAAAATGCATTAAGTAAATTTCTTAACATATATGACCTTTAAAATCCTATCTTTACAACAATAATTATGTATACTTTTATCCCAGTTAGTGAAAATTAAATTATGTATGGGAATGCATCTTAGTAATTGCAGAGTGCTAATTTAAAGCAAACACTAATTTTATATATAGGTTGGGGTGAGGGCAATTCTCAGTACTAATTTCATAACCAGTTAATATAGCACTATAAACTCAGTTGATAAAAGCCCAAATTGTAAGTGGGAGAGTTATGAAGCCAGCCAATAAAGTTACCAAAAGACTTCTTGGATTAGCTGAGATGTAGGCTTTAAAGTGACCTAGAGGTGAAGGAATTTTTTTAATGTGTTCAACATGTGCTTATTGAACACCTACTTTGTAAAAGTCTTTTGGTACTTGCTCTGACCATACAGGAATGAGGAAGTCACCACTTCTGTGCCTTTTCAATGAAAACTTATGGCTCTCCAGTTCATTAAGGTCTTGTGCCCAAAGCTACAGGAACCAGCCTACTGAATAGTCTAGAAAGATAGTAAATGACCCTGAGTAGTTTTGCCTGGCCTAAGAAAAGTATCACATTACCCACATTTCCTTGGGGATATGTGGCCCACAGATCTCAGCTCAGGACATCAACCAAGAATTATTTGTGCCAGTTTTCACCCATTCTCCTACTCTCTTTCTGTCAATAATATCCTTATTGCTTTCCCAGCTAATGCCTTCGCTGTCAGTGTTTACTCTTCAGTCCATCTCTCAGAGATACGAAGTCAAACCAGAGAAGTACAAATTACAACCCTGCTGGAATCAGACTCTAGTTCCACCATGGCTATAGCTCCCACAGAATACAATTTTGAATCAGACCTAGGTTAAATTCCATATATACATATGCAAATTCTGCTGAACAATTTGAAATTTCAAACAACGGATAAGTTATTATAGAGGGAAATACTTTAAACTTCATTTGTTTTTCTTTGAATTGGCCAAATTGGCCATGACCTAAGCAATTAAATTAGCCTATTCATTCTCTCCCTAACGATTTCACTCTAAATTAGCATTTCTACTCAGCATGCCTTTTTTGAGAGCTTATAGTAATCTTGTGATGACTATAAATATGAATAAGAGTCTCTACTCTGGAAGAGCATTTAGTTTAAAGGCAACAAGAGTCAAGCAAAAATATAACTGCAGAGAAAGAGACAAAGCTGAATTAAGGGATAGCAAATAGCCTGGGACGTCAATCTACACTGGGCAATAACGTATCTGGAGTGTTAAAACACCCCAGAGAATATAAGAATAGAAACATATGTGTCCAGTACAGCTAAAGTCACTATTAAAGGTAGTTGGAAGGAATGCTTTGATAAGTCACTGGGAATGGGGAGATAAGACCTCTGAGGGGGATATTATTTAGATTGAATTGCTTCTAATTTGGATGACTTGTAAGGCTTTTGTTTTACTTGGTACAGCATACACACTGGGGTCCAGAGCTGAACTGCTTTGAATGAAAGAGGAGGGGCTGAGTGTCACCAGAGGTGTCCTTCCATTATGTTTTTTCTCTACTCTATGTGAATCTGCTCTTATAAATACAAATTAACCAAGTATTAATTTAAGATTTAGCCTTATTGTCATTTCTCCTGAAAATGCTCATCCTGTGTATATTATCAGCTAATAAAATTGCTTAATAATTTAATATTAATATAGAAGCAAAGGGAGTGGAATTCACTTGCGTTTCTACCAATAAGTCTACAAACATCCCTTCATCTGAATTCCATTTTCTAGCCCTGACTTCCTAGTGCAATATGTAGAATCTCTGTTCCTTTCAAATGGATGCATCTCTGCTTGTGCTCTGGATCTTATTCCTCTCTCCTTATATAGTTCTAACTTCTTCATTTATCTAGTGTTTTATATCTCTCTTCCCTCTCTCTTTTTTCCTCGCTCCATCTTCCTTACTACCTCCACCTATCTGCCATCCTATTCTGGGTTATTCCCTTAGAATAAAAATAAGATTCTCTACCTGCCATGGGCTAGAAAGTACTATATGATCTGATGTGACTTGGCACCTGACGTCTCCTGCAATATCATCTCATCATCTTATCTTTTCCCACTAAACTACAGATACTTTCTGGTTCTCAGAAAGACTGAGTTCTTACTCCTTCTGGATCTTTATATTTGTTGCACCCTTTGCCTGGAATATCAGCCTCCACATCAATTATGCAGGCTGGGTTGTTTTTTTTTTCACACACTTACAGCAGAAAAAACTTAGGTCTCTACTCTAGAGGTTGGTGGTTGGTTACTTCATTCAGGTATTCACATCAAATCAAAACCCACTACTATCACACTTCAGGCATCCTATTCTCTTCTCATCACTAGAAGTTTTGCTAACAATATAGAAATTAGAAATGAGTTTTCACTGGTGAAGTGTTCATGATATGTGGATTAGCTAAGTTATTTTACAGTCATCTCCAGCCTTTAAATGAAAAGAGTAAGTGAATGTAATAACATCTTTACCCTTCACCTTTTAGAGATCCACTCAACAATTGATTATGAAGTGCCACTGTTTAAAAGATTTAATTTCTTATGATGACTGTAAAGTTAAATGAATTCTCACTGTAGTTCGACTATCACATCTGTCTTTAAAAATAATTTCATTCAAAGTTTAACAAGAGTAACTAAAAGACAGAAACTGAGAAGTTATAGAGCACAGAATACTGTTGAATGAATCAGTAAAATGAGTAAATGTATAAATGAGTAGCCATTGAAATTAAAGCCAATAATTTAGCCCGCACAGGTATGTCAGGTTTTGTCAGTGCCTGGACCATATCCTTCAGGCCTTCTCAGGTCAGAGTGCTCCAGCCAATTCCCTTATCCTGGTAGATGCTGCTCTGTGCCTGAGGGCTTTCTCCAAAGCAGGCTTGTAATTAGAACTGCTTACAACCATGAAGGAGAGGAAGTGCTAGGTGGTTTCATAATACACTATTGACTGGCTTCCTTCCCTATGTCAGCTCACTTTATTCCTCTGTTACCAATGTTTCCTGCATCTCCCAAATAAACCACTTACACTAGTATCCACATCAAGACAGCCAGTTTCCACATATCTTGATCCAACTCTTGATAGATGTATGTGTTGGATACTGAGGTAGCACTTAGAAGAGGCACTAGGTAGAGCCTAAGGTGCTGAGCTGAGTCTAGAATGAGGATCTTAATTTCTTTATCAACTCACTTGCTCTCCTTTCACATGTAATCTCCCCTGTAGCAGTTTGGCATTATTTATGAATTCTAAAAATGAATGTTGGATTATGTTTGTAAATTGGTCTGTTCCCCTGGGTATGTTAGATTGTATTAACTTCAGAGGTTTCACTTTTACTTGATTAAATTATGATATGGGCTTTGATTGGGCCACCGTCAGTATCACATCAAGCCCCTGGCCCCTTGGGGACTCATAAGGTAGAGGAGTTAGTTGGAGTTTTTGATGCTGAAGCCCTGGGAAGTAAATACATAGGAGAAGAACACAGAGGAACAGAGACAGCTCCCTAGACACAGCAGAGGCCCTGGGAAGAGAGAGAGCCTGAGAGTCTACAGCTGACCTTGTGGAGAGAACAGAGCAACTGAGCCAAGGAAGAAATGAGCCCTGGGAGAGAGACGAGACTTATTCCAGCCTATAGATGAGGCCAGAGGAAGCTGGGACCATGGAGCCTGAAGAGGAAGGCTGAACCCTCACAGAGACCGGCATCCATCTTGCTCCAACACGTGGCAATAGACTTTGGTGAGGGAAGTAATTTATTCTTTATGGCCTGGTAAGCTTCTATCCCAGATAAATACCCTTAATAAATGGCAACAGATTTCTGGTACTTTGCATCAGCACCCCTTTGGCTAACTAATACAACCCCCTTCAAAACTCTTTGAACTATTTCCCAAATGGAATCCTGGCCCTCATTTTCCTCTCCATTGATTCTAATTCACTTTCATCTTCAGCATCCATTCTAAAGCCTTCTTTTGTTTCACCTGGAGAAGAACGATACACAGCCTGTTCCATTTATCTTCAGTCTCAGATACCAGATTCATCTACACATTGCACAGACTTTCTCAAAGAACTTCTGAACATCCACCTGTCATTGGACATGTTCATTAAATAATTACCACTTTTATATTCTTTTTGTATATTTGTCTTAGGCTCATCTATTTAATGCATGGTCCTGGATTATAAACTTTTAATGTTTATTTCTTGAGTCACAACCTTAATTGGTATAGCCCAATGTCCTTTTTTATAGTGTTACATAAAACACTTAATTATGATTCCCATTGCACTAATTAAAACCATTATCCCTCATCACCAAAAAGCAATAATTATCTTCCTACACATTATATTATAAAAGCAAATTACCTTTCTTTGGCTTTTAATACCCCAACATAAAATATTAATGCACACAAACACCTAAAATAATGTAAATATATACTACTTGATGATGGCATTGACGTTAGACAAATAGTGTTCTAATTTTTAACAAGTAAAATGAAAATATTAAAATTTAAAATTTGAAAACAGGTTTTAAGAACTGATTCACTCTAAGAGTTTGAAATTTAACAGAATTTATTCAAATAATCAGCTTATTGATGAAATGAACTTATTTTTATTATAATACTTTTAATTATACATGACTTTATAGGGCCACACTCACTTATTATGGCTGTCTACCAATAGGTCATAAAACCCAAAAAAGTATCTATATTACTGGCATCCATGTAACTTCATGTACATATTATATTAGGTAAATTGGTAAACCAAAACATGTCTCAGTAATTCAAGAGTATATTATTGATTAATTCATTTCCATTTATATTCATCTTTAAATCAAATGTATTTTAAGGCTAGTGTTGTCAGTAACTGTTCATTTAGAACTTCACTTGGTTATTGTATAGAATAGAGAGCTTTAAATATCAACAATAGGATTTATAATCAGAAATGTTGGGAAATTGCTTTTTCCTTCATATTGTGAAAGAGGTTAGGTTTCAAGATATTATCACGCCATTAAAAGAAAGTGGTTTAGCTAGTTGGAAAGAGTCTTTTTCTATTAATTTGTATTGGAGGGCGTAAAATATTGAGGCAAAAATTTCCTATTTATATATGCCAGAATATTGCATTCTTGGGGTGGGAAAGGAAGGGGAAGAAGTAAAATAAATCTATAAATCCCCTTAGTGGGTTCTGGTGTTTTTAAAACATGTCCCTCTAATTCTTTGATAGTCGTCTCATGATGAGGTGGGTCAATGAACTCTCTCCTTGAATGTGAGGTGATTTTTGACTACAGAATAATATGTCCTATGACTTTGAAGTTTATAAAAGTCCATGTAGCTTCTATCTGTCATCTGGGAATGTTTGTTCTGTAGCAAACTCAGCAAGCTCCCTGACTGAACTTAGCAACTGTGCTAAGGCTCTTGTTAGAAACCAAGCCATCTGCAAAGATCATAGGTGAGTGCTGAAGTCCAAGCCAAAATCAACACCAGACAGGTGCATAGAGATGCTGCCAGATAATCCAGCTCTTAGTTATCTAGTCACCTTCAGTGCTGGAGTCATCCAGCACAGGGCACAGCTATCCTGGAGTTGAGACAAGCCATCTCTCCTATGATCTTCCTAAATTCCTGACGTACAGAATCTAAGAACACACAAAAATGGTCTTGTTATGCAACTAAATTTGTGGTAGTTTGTTACACAGCAACACTAACCAGAACTATGACTGAATTCAACCAATGTTTATAAGACTACAAATAAAACTTGTCTGGTGGTACAGATCCATAATAATATCATATAACATGTTTATAATATTATAACATTTAATCATCAAAAAGGACCAGTACTTGTAGATTATTTCAATTTTGTAGATGAGGAAATTGAAAAATAAATAGAGTAATCAATGATGCTGGATGGAGTATTCAAAATGTAGGCGGTTAAACTAGTTTGCTTTCAATATTTTAAATTAAAGATAATCTTAACACAAATTTGCATAAGACATAGTTCTGTGTACGTGTGTGTTTTCAATCTTCATGGTGACACAGACATACATTCTCTATACTTACTCCTATATTCCCTATCATAATAACATTTTGACATCTACTTTTTAAAATAGAATCTGTACTGGAATTAGAGTGACTCGTTTGGGTTGGACAAAGGGCACAAAGTACTTACTTAGTACAGTGTAGAGTGCTTAGCACGTGGAAAGTATTAAAAATAGCCATGATATTATTTTTATTACTATTATCTCCAGACGATACCTATTTTTTAAATGTTGTAAGAAAATGTCTCTGCAGGAGAAGGGTGATTTAAATAGAAAAGAGTATTTGAATAAAGAACTCGTAGTTTCTTCGAGGTTTTGTCCTGTACTGCAATAACATGAGTAGGTTTGTCAAATTCATTGTCATAATGGAAAGTATAGGAAGCCAGATCCTAACTAGGCATCTTTTTTTTTTTTTTAATAGAGGCAAATAACTTTAATCCTTCCAACAACACTTGAAGTATATACTATTATTCCCCTTTTACAGATTAAGGAATTAGCATTTTTGAGACTTTAAGTAATTTGTTTAGGGCTGAAGGGGTAGAGAGTGACAGTGCCAGGAGTGGAAACCAAGTTTGTCTGCACAGTAAGCCCTGTAGCCAATTACCACATTTCATCATGTGCTTTAATAGTTTCAAATATGAGGTTTAATTTCCTCTGAATTAGTTTGTTATGGTATGTTGATCAAATTAGAGATATATTTAGTTCTTTTAGGCATGTATATGTGTGTGTATATCTGTGTGTAAACAAAAGTAGCCAAAAGAAGTAATTCTGAAAATTCTGAAAATTGACAGAATTTTGATTCACAGAAGCAAGTTTGAATTTTCATTTCTCCAAAGAGTTTGTGTTTTAAAGAAATCTGATGTGAATAATTTGTCCTTTGATAAAGTCTTTGGTATTCTTTTATGAACATGAAACCCATAAGTTTTCAAATGTATTAGCAGCTCCTATTATATTTTTTACATTTTATATAAGCTAAATATTTTAAATATAGCATATTTTGGTGTGTAAATATATGTATAAATATTTACAATTTTTTTCAGAATTCTAGAACAAAAATGAGTAACCCCTAACTGCTGGGATTTGAGAATAATAAGCTAACCTTTAGTATTAAATACATGCACTATTGCTCACTCTCATTCCCTTTTTTAAAAAAATAGAGATAAAAATTTATTGATTCTCTAATGTAATAACAAATCTCCTGAGCATAAACCTTAAATGGTACTTTTTGTGGTTCATATGGATTATTTGGCATAATGTCAACAAAATACTCTATTTCCCCAACCCATACACTTAGTTTCATGTAGAGCGAAAATATGGATTTAGTCAGAGAGAAGTAAAAACAGAATGATGATTTCAATGTTATTTATTCATTTTGTATCATCTTTGGCTATAAAACCAACACTAGGAAAATCTTTATATTGACACAATCTTAACATCAATAGATACATTGTGCCAATATTGCAGGGTAATTTTTGGCTCTGAATCTCAGTGTTCTGTGTAAGCCCAGATTTGACTCTAAATGAGCATAGTAATAACATAACAATAGATTAATCAAATCTATTATATGTTACCCTCTTCTAGTGTGTAAAAGAGTAAACTATAGGTTCATTCTCTTCTCCAATGTATTAAATTCACCATTTTGGTGAAGTTTTAAAAGCAACTCATTCTGTTGTGCATTTCACTTTCATTGTAATGATTCATCTGAAAGAAGAAAAGTGAAATGAAGTGATTGTAGGGAGCTTCTCCCTGAAGAACATATGCTATTTAGCTGAGATTAAAAAAAAAAATGTATGGCTGTTTGAACAAACTTCCTCCTCTCTGTCCTGCTACTACCCACATGTACACTCAATCTGCAAAAATTCACTAACTCCTACAAAAAGCATTTTGCGGGGGTGGCTAGTAATCTATCTTACTTTCTCATAGCATTCACCCTCAAAGGTTTTTGTTGTTTTTACTTAGAGAATCATCAACTTAATGGTTATGTGGAGGTAGCTAATTATGTGATTTATCACATTGTGTCAAAGTCTGAATCCCTTGTCACTACAGCTGTGTTTTTCCAATAAATTCCACCCGTTATCCAGGAGTATGTTCTAGATGGGAAGTGGTGGTTTGGAAAGTAAAATGAGTACTTCCCAATCTTTAAATAGCCAACTAGAGTGAGGCAACAGTGGGGCTGTACCATTCCCACAGGAACTGAGCTCAATTGTGTTGACCTTATTTCTCTTCCAACCAGGATCCTGAGTAGCTTTCCCTACAGCCTGTAACATTCCTGTGGTTACCTGCTGGAGTGTTTTCTTTCTCTGCTAACTTCCCATAGCTGGATGACAATGAAGTTCTTACCAGGACAAATTTGCCTGCTGTTTCTTTGAATTTGCACTTTCTTGCCTCCAAGGGAGTCTATTATTGTCCTTGAAAATTCACTTCTAGTTTTTCTGTTGTAGGAAGAAATAGTCAAACCCTAAGCCAGGCTCAAAATACTAGTCCTGAGCGGGGAAAGGCCATGAGCTGTGCATCATCCATTGGCTCAGAAAGTTGTCAGATGAACAGATTTTGAAGCTGACACTGTTTGAGATTTTCAATATCTCTGCAATTGTCCCCAGAAAACCTAATTGGTATATGTAAACACCTTGAACAAGCTAATATTTTTGTGACTGTTCAAACTAGCATTCCATAATATTAGTGAAAACTGTGTTTGCACTAATTTCAATTAATCATAGCTCTTATTTATTATTTAAGTATATTATAGATAATTAATATAGCTAATTTATTAGCTGGCTATATAATTTATATTATTTATGACTAATGTATAAATGATTTTGCACTGTTTCTATTAATTGTAACTGAGTTTTTAATAAAAGTAAAATAATTCTTCTTTTCTTTGTATCTATCCCTTTCTTCAGTTTTCAATTGTGATTTTTCAAACTACTCAAACCCTTGAGAATCACATTAAAGATTTAAAATGTAGATAAATAAATATATCACATAATAATACTAAATAGCCTTATGCCTTCATTTAGTTTCAGAAATTAGTTGAAGGGAACTGCATGCCTCTGTGCAGTTCCAACTAGAATTAGTCTGCCCTAAGAAAGAGGGCTTTTTAAAAAAATGTTTTGTGCTGTTTTGTTTGCTTCTTTGTATTAAGTATTACTCAAGGCTAC
>JAQZBX010003430.1:0-65324 GCA_029593785.1 Cabassous unicinctus
ACAATGTGGAAACTATGTAAAAAAAAAAAAACACTAGAGAAGACATAAAGGGAGGGAAGGATATAACATGAAAAGGAGGGAGAGAAAGAAGTGAATGGTAATCCCATCAAGTGCTTTACTATATAGAAAGAACGAATTAAATTCAAAAAAGCAAGAGCTTAATGAAGACATGAAAAACCTTAACAGATGAAAAGGGAGATCCAGAAATTAAAAATAATTAATGAAACTGCAGGAAAGAAAATAGACATAGTTGAAAACAAAATGAGGGAGTTAGAATAAAAGGCTTGAAGTAATTTTAGTGAATGCAGAGGACAAAACAAAGACATTGAAACAGAACAATCCAACTTGAGGATAATTGGTATCCTTGGCAGAGAATCTGATAAATGGAAAAGAAAGAATATTCAAAGGTATATTGGGGGAGGAGGGGAGGGAAACCTTATTTCCCTAAATGAAGACTCTACTGATCAAAAGGCAGTATTGAACATTCTGTACTTTTTTTATTGTTTGGGGGAGAAAGATACAGAATGGTCAATACTAAGACATGTCCTGATAAAGGTAATGAACTACTATAAAAAAGAAATAATTCTTTAGGTATCTAAGCGGCGATGCAAGTCACATTTGGGGACAGAGAAAGGTCAGGAAAAGGTAAATGGGAACATTGTGGCAAAAGGGTTGGTGGTGAGCATTGAACTCATATGGTTACATAAGGAAAGAACAAAGCTGTATATCAGAATTTCAGAATGTAATCAATATCATAACAACAACAGAAACCACAATAATAACAATATTACAAATGAAAATTAGGGATATGTTTGTGTGGAGAGATGGAAGGAAGGATAGATAAATATTCTTACTCATGGAGAGGATTCAATATATGTATCATATATTGGTAAGTCAACTAATAGAGAGATTCAGCATATTTATGAATGTATAAACATAACCACTCAATGATCTAAAAGTAGATTTTAAAAAATCTTTAAAAAGTCAGAGGGAAGAGCAATACACTCTAAATCAGACAGGAAAAGACAACCCATGCAGCAAAAGGAACCACTGAAAACTTAAATCACACATACACACAAAATAAGATAATAGAATGAGGCAAAACTTATTACCAATAACTCAGAATGGGTCAAATTCATTCACTAAAGTAGAAAAACTTCAGATTCAGATTTTAAAGGTTTCAAATTTGGAATGAAATATCAAAATAAGGTTAAAAGCAAAGGGCTGCATGGGCCCCGAGGGGAGGGGGAGGGAGGAATAGAGAAGATGGAAGAGGGGCTATTTAGGGGGCAATGGAAGTGTTCTGCTTGATCTTGCAATGTTGGATACAGGCCATGTTAAATTTCAGCAAAAATTTATAAAAGTGTATGGTGTAAAATATAAACCATAATATAAACCATTGACCATGGTTAGTAGCTATGTTTCATTTTTGTATATCAGTTGTAACAAAAATGTACCATCCACGCATAAAAGGTTATTAATACCAGGAGAGGGAAAAGGGGGAGGATGTTGGGTATATGTGAGTCCCCTATATTCTGTACGTGACTTTACTGTGACCTAAAACTTCTTTGAAGACAAAATGAAAAAAAGTAAGACACTGGGGAAGAAATGGAAGAAAATATCACTGTACATACAGGACATCAGATATTACAGTGATGAAAGGCAAAATGTCAAAAAAAATTTTTTTTTAATATTTTTCATTATTTTTTAATATCCCAATTTTAAAATTTTAATTTAGTTTTTCTAAATTACTATATACTTTATTTCTTATGTTTAAACCTATCATTATTATTTCATTTTCCTATTAATTGTATTTGGCGATATTCTTGGCTTCATTTTTGAAGAAGTTTTGGACCACAGAAGGGTTACAACTGTGGTAGTGGAGGCTCATTGGTGTGGGGAATCAGTGATGGGGGATACATGGGAAGAAGTTCACCTGGGCATACACATAAGGTACATAAATGTGTTCAAATGTTCATGGGGCATTGTCACAGTGGGTAGAGATTCATACAATAACCAAAAAAGTATTGAATTCCCATCCTGGGGAGCTCTGCCACATTCTCTAATGGAACAGCAACAATGCCTTGAGTACAGGGGCAATGACTAGTGAAGAAGGATGGTCCATTGATAGTCCCTCGATATTGACGACTATGCTTATGAGCCTTTGCTCTTGAAATTGAAACTTAGCCTAGTGTTATAGGTTGCCTAAGAGTGACCTCCTGAGAGCCTCCATGTTGCTCAAATGGGCCTCTCTCTAAACCAAGCTCAGCATATAAATGCATTACCTTCCCTGCAGTGTGGGACATGAATCCCGGGGATGAGCCTCCCTGGCACTGAGGGATACTACCAAGTACCAACTAGCAATACAACTGGAAAAAGACCTTGAATAAAAGGGGGAAAAGGTAAAGACAAATGAGTTTATATGGCTAAGAGACTTCAAAATGAATCAGAAGGTCACCCCAGAGGTAACAACTGTGCATGTCTCAGCAGGATTGCATAGATTCCCAAAGTAGATACTACCCCAAATAGTGGGGATCCCAAGGGCCCTGGAGACACCTAGGTCCTACAGTCATCGCAGATAGCTCTGGAGTTTGGTGCCTTGCCAGTGGGACCTATTTGGAGTTTGTGCTCCTGAGTGTGACAGAGTTAGACTCAGTTGTGACTTCTCTACACATGGCTCATCCATCCCTTCTGTTTGAACCTATAGTTGGTGCTGGAGTTGATAGGTGTACGCCCAAGAGACTTGAATCTTTGGGCTGTCCATGTGCCACCTGGGCCCTGAGCCTCAGCCGAGTTGCAACACCTACTCTCCAGTTCATTAGACTCACCCAGGACAACTAACAAGGAGGTGAGGATGGACAACCACCACACCAAGGAACTGAGAGAGTCTACAACTGCAAGCAAGAGAGTCCCATCCATCAGCCATACAGGATTGAAGCCCCCTCTCAATTAGAGGTGGAGGGGGCATCACCATCCCAGAATCCTCAGGACTGGGGAATAAAATATGGACTAGAGTGGACTTACTGGTGTTCTACTGTAGACTTATTGTGATTCTAGCAATGAAAGAAAAGATATCATTGATGTGGAGATAGTGGCCACTGGAGGTGCTGAAGGAAGGGAGAGGGAAAAAAAAAGTGTAACATGGGGGCACTTTCAGGACTTGGAATTGTCCCAAATGATATTGCAATGACAAATACAGGCCATTATATATCCTGCTATAACCTACAGAATTGAGTGGGAGAGAGTCTAACTCTAGTCCATGCTTAGAGTCAATGCTCCAAAATGTGTTCATCAATTGCAATGAATATACCACACTAATGAAAGAAATTGTTATTGTGGGGAAAAGTGGAAGGTGTGGGGACTGGGGCATATGGGAATCCCCTTATATTTTTTTAATGTAACATTTTATGTAATCTTAATATCTTTAAAAAAAAAAAATATATATATATATATATATATATATAAAGCAAAGGGCTGGATGAGGACAGGCCAAGTGAATGTTAACAAATTATACCAATATCACATGAGGTTGAATTCAAGACCAAGGATTAAAATTTTGAAATGGCACTTTACAATGATAAAGGATGTTATCCACTATCCATAATGATCACCTCTCCAGCTCTTTACAGATTGTGGTTGGCAGAATAATAGCCCCTCAAAGATGTTCATGCCCCAATCCCTGCAACTTGTGAATGTGTTGCCTTACAGGGCAGAAGGGCCTTTGCAGATAGAATAAATTCAAGGATCTTGAGATGGGGGACCATCCTGGGTTACCTGAGTGGGCCCAATGTAATCACAAGGATCCTGATGAGTGAAAAATGAAGGCAGGAGGGTCAGAGACCTGGCGATGGAAGCAGAGGTTGCAGTGATGTGAATGCTGGTTCTGAAGCTGCAATGGGGCCACTGGCCAAGGAATGCAGGCGGCCTCTAGAAGCTGGAAAAGGCAAGGAAACGGGTTCTCCCCTAGAGCCTCCAGAAGGAACACAGCCCTGTCGGACCTCCAGAGTTGTAAGATGATAAGTTGATGTTGTTTAAAGCTACTAAGTTTTTGGCATAATTTGTTACGGCAGCAATAGAAAATGTATACATGTACTAAACCATAAAGCCTTAAATTATGTAAATAATGAATGGCGTAGAATACATTAAGAAATAGAACCATTTAAAAAACGACTTTAAGTACAATCATCAATATCACCATGGGCCTGGTGTAAAGGTCCGTCTTCCTTCACTAGGCACTGCCCATGAACTTGGATTCTTGCCGTCCTATTAGAGAATGTAGCAGGACTCCCCAGGATGGGAATTCAATATTCTTTTGGCTATTGGGTGGGTCTCCACCCACCGAGACAACACCCCATGACCACTTCATATTCCATGGAGGCATGCCCCAGGTGCACCCTGCCACACACATCCCTCATCACTGACACCCCAAACCAGTGATCCTCCCCTGCCACAGTTTTGACCCTTCTGTGATCTGCCCCATGGGATCTAAGCCCCCTCTCAATTAGAAAGAGGGGGCATCACCATCCCCAAATCCTCAAGATTAGGGAATGAAAGTGGACTAAAGTAGACTTATTATTATTCCAGCGGTGGAAGAACTTGTATCATTGATATAAAGGCAGTGTCCATCAGAGGTTCTGAAGGGAGGGAAAGGGAAGAATAGGTGTAACATGGGGCATTTTTGAAACATTGGAATTGTCCTGCATGACACTGCAATCACAGTTACAGGCCATTATATATTTTGTCAAAACCTATAAAATTGTGTGGGGCAGAGTGTAAACTATAATGCAAACAATATTCTATGGCTAGTAGCAATGCTTCAATATGTGTTCATCATTTGTAACAAATGTACACACTAATGAAGGATGTCATTAATGTGGGAAAGTGTGTGGGGGGGAGGGGGGGGACATATGGGAATCCCTGTATTTTTGATGTAACATTTATATATATAAGACTTTAACGCACTCCTGTCAGCACACAGAAGTGGGTCAGCAAACACCAGCTTCTCAGAATCTGTGCTCTCCTCGTCTTCCCGAGCACACAAGATGACGTTCCCTGGTGCCTTTTGCAGTTAGAGGTGGCCAGGTGACTGAGTCGTAGCAAGTGAAATGTAAGACATTTCTGGGTCAAGGCTTTTGAGACTCTCACTCTACCTCTGCTTCCACTGAGTTAAAGACGAGGCTGGGGGAGATGGTGGAGCCTCAAGGCAGAAAGAGCTGGCCCTTCAGGCACTGCCTGGAGGAGAGCCACCTATGCGTCGGAGCATTTTAGGAGAGTGAGAAATACACTTCTATTGTATTTGAGCCATTGTATATTTTTTTGGACTTTGAGATACAGTAGTCTAGTTTACCCTAACTAATAATTAGGTGAAAGGGCAAAATATATATTTTAAAATTTAAAATATCTGAAAAACATAATTCCTAAGGTCAATCTAATAAACATACATTGGCATCTAGGCTGAAGAAGACAATCCCTTATCCTCAAGCAGCATTTTTAACATTCACAAAAATGGCTGTACAAATAGGTCACAGAGAAAATCTCAATACATTCCATTAAATCAAAAGTATAAGACTACAGTTTCTAATCACTGTAGTAAAATAAAAATAAATGATAAAAAATGGGACCTTGCCCTCTCAACCTGAGCACCTTGGCAACTTTTTTTCCTTAAATTACCCTGTCTCTTTTTATGCCTTTCTGTAGTATTTGAAACTTCTTACTGGATTCTTGCATTATTTTTTAAGAAGTAAATTGGGGCAAATCATAGGGATAGAAATCAAATCAACAATTGACAGGGACCAGAGGGGAAAGGAGGACACAAACCACAAAGTGGCATGAGGAAACATTTTGAGTGATAATATTCTCTGTCTCACTTGTGATGCTTACCTGACTGCAAACTTTTATCAAAACACACCGAACTGCACATACACGAAGAATGAATTTTACTGTATGTAAATGATACGTCAATGAACCAATGAATAAAATTAAGTAAAAGTAAATTGGGGTTCTATGGGCAATGGAATTGTGGGTCATGTTTGTTCCTTTTCTTTTCTGTATTAAAAATACACTAATAAATAGTTTTTAAGATGCTTTTTTTGAATCGAGTGGTACACTGAGTCATCCTTTTCAGCTATAGGCTGTGCAGTATTTGGAGGCACTAAGGCAAGCTGGCAGATCATCTGCCATATCCATACGCATTGGGATGCTGTGGGGCTAATATCCAGGCTGTACTGCAAAATTCCAACACCAAGGAACAGCTGGCTGTTCTCTAATTTCTAGAGAGGCAAGTTATTGCATAAGCACATTCCAAACACGAGTATCAGCAGGATGGAGAGAAACCCTTCGCAGGGCATCCCGGGACTTGCACCGTTAGCATTAGCCAATCTCTGTGTCCATGTCTGCAGGACAGCAAGCCGGGATCAATACGCAGAGGCTGCCTCTGGAAAGCAATCATCCTGGTGCCTGTTATCTAGACTTTCTAAAAGTGGACCGTTTTATTTGAGAAAAGAATTTCAATACATTTTAACCAATATTTACAAAATATGACTTATTTCATTCCCCCAACCCATTTCAATAGACTACGAATCTGATCTATGAATGTTAAAGTTTCTGTAGGGTAAAGGCCAGTCCTCTGGAGGGTCAATACTGAAGTGCCCCTTTGCGTGCTCTGATTCAGTGGGAAATGTGCGAGGTGGCCCTGCCTGCCTGCCTGCCTGCCTGCCTGCCTGCCATCTCTTCCCGTGGCTTCGTGCTGGAACAATGCCAATGAGCTTGTTTGAAATCTCCGTGCATTCACTCATGCTTTGCCCCTTGCTTGGATTGCCGTCCTTATCTCTCTTTGTCTGGGTCCTCTTAGGAAGCATTCCCAAAATCCCCTGGCTGAACCAAGGGCCTCTAACTTTTGTACTCACACCTCCCTGTGCATATCGCGGTTTTTTTCCTTCTCTGGACAATTCCTGGGTCAATCTTCTAAGCTGGAATGGAAGCTCCAAGGCCAGGTGTGTGTCCTACTGCCCTTCATCTTCCATAAGGCTTAGCTCTCATTAGGGGGTCAAAGAGTTGGTTGAACTGAAATGGAAAAGGCTTCCGTCCTCACTTCCACATTCCATGCTCTCTGCCTTCCTTGCTAACCGTGTGGGCTGGACTCTTGAGTGCCAGGAGCGGAGCACAGTTACTGATGGGGTCTCTTGTAAAACGTGCAAGATAGTTCGGTGGGGGGACCTTCTATAAGTAGTGATGCCAGAGAGCTCTTTAACCTTTTCCTTTCAAAATAATATTTTTTATTTTAAAAAAATCACAGCAATATATGATTACATTTTTTCATTGTAAAAATTCAAACATTTCTCTCCTCTTCCTCCCAGGAAAGCACAGATAGAATTCACTGACTCTTTTCCAAAACATTCCAAACATTTCAAAATATACATTTACACCGTGTGTGTGTGTGTGTGTGTGTGTGTATAAGCACAGCTTTGGTTTCTCATCTTTTCTTTTTAAAATATGTAAATGTGATCATTCTGTGCATACTGAAATGCAATTTGCCTTCTTTTTTTTTCACTTTAGTGCTATCTTGGAGATCTTTACATGCCATTGTACCTTGATCTAAATAATTTTTTAAAAATGGTTGCAGAAATAGTCCACACAATATGATACAAAAATGTATTTAATCAAATTTCCAATGGATTGGTTTTTTTATTCAATTTCTGGCCATTTTAATAGCCATCTGCTTATACATATACCTCGCCACAGAACTGCAAGTATGTCAGTGGAATAGAAGTTGAAAATGGAATTTCTGGGCTGAAATTCTGCAAGTTGTTTATAGATAACATGGATTCTGCAAATTCCTTTCCAAAAAAACTAGCCAATTTTTACTCTTCCCTCAGCGTATACCTCTGCCTGTTTCTTCACCCAGTCACTAGGAGGTAGATACTACTCTCACATGAGGTCTGATGCTTGTGTTCAGCCTGTCTTCTGTGTTTCCAGTGTCACCTATTGATGAGTTATCTTCTCCCAGGTAACTCCCATCCGCACTCCACACCGCTCAGAGAACGATGCCTCTTCCTCAGGCAGGTCTTCCCTGGTTCTTGAAACTAGGTTAGATCTCGGTATTAGACGCTTGCATCCCAGGGTACATTTCTTTGTAGTTATGAAGGTGTTAAAAATAATTATTTGTTTAATGTTTGCCTTTCACCTGAAACTCTAAGCTTCACTTAGTCCTTCATTCTTTCATTCACTCACTTGACAAATTGAGTGGCAGTAGGGTGTAGAGGTTAGGCGTGCAGGCGCTGGAATCAAGCAAACTTCCCGAGTTCTAACTAACTTACTAACTGTGTGACTAGGTTATATCCCATCCCTATGCCCCGATTAGCACCCACCTTGTAGGCTTCTAGGATGAGTGACTGGAGAGTGCACGCAGAACACTCTGAAGGGCAGTGGGAATGCAGGAAGCGCTAAACAAATGTCTTTCTATTACGTCTGAGACAGGCAGTGTGCCAGGCAGTGTTGTAAGTGTTGGGGGATCCAGTAGCGAGAAGACAGACAAAGAACTGCTGAAAAAAAGTAAAGAAGAAATCAACAGGGTAGTTTCACATCAGCTCTGAAGGGAATATGTGCATGGTGGGGAGACGCCTCTTTAGGTGGGCTGGTCAGAGAAGGCCTCTCTGTAAAGGTGACTTGTGAGCTGAGCCTGGAAGGAGAGTGAGGGTGTGAGGTTTATGAAGAATTGGGGGGGGGGCATTTTAGGCAGAGGAAAGAGTAAGTGCAAGTGTCCTGGGGCAGGCACATGGTGTGTAAGAATAGAGCCTGTGCAATGGGAGAACGAGAATGGAGAGCAAAGGTGAGAGGGCAAGCCTGAGTCCTGTCCATCCTGTCCATGATATCCCAATACAGGGCATATCTCTTGGAAGTTACTCAACAAATTCACTCAATGAATGATTGAGTGATGAAGGAGTCAACGAATGAGTGAAGAAAGGAAAGGATGACACCAGCAGGCTAGAGACTTCCTTCTGCTCTCAGGTAGCATCTGTCTGTTTTCATTCGGTCCAGTCCTCCAGAGCAGAAGCAGGTGGGCTGGCCTTTGCACCCTAACGAGTTGGAGAGTGGAGAGGCAAGTAGATACTTTGGTCTGGGTGGGAGTTGAAGGTCCCTCAGGTCACACACGGCACCGTTGCATGGCCGTTCCTGCCAAGAACTGAGACTCACCTGGTTCCAGGTTGCTGGAGCGTCACCGAACAAAATGCCAGAGTGACACGAGATCGTCACTCACTCACAGTAACAGCTGCGCTGAGTCCTGGTCCTTCCTCACACGTGAAGCCCAGCTCCGGGAACAGCCACAGGTGCCACCAAGCAGTAACGCCCGGGATTTCCTTTTAATGTCAGCGGTTTCTTCTCCAATTGTGCAGGGGAAGTTTCCATGAAAACAAAGTCGATGTAGCCAGAGACTGAAGCCTAAAACACACTTGGGCAGCGTAACCACGTTAGATAATGGGGGTGTAATGGGGGTCAGGGCGAGAGTTTTTCATGAAAACCTCTCCTTTTCAATAGTTTCGAGGCGTGGAGTTCAGTCACCAGGCACTGGTCAAGACGGCCTGGGGTCTCCCCTCAGTGCACCCCTCCCCAGGCTGATCACCCTCCAACGTGCAAAAACGTGTAGCAAATTGCCCACAGGTGTGCCCACTCCCTACAAATTTCTCACTGCTCTAACCCTCTGGACTGAGGTGCCCGATGTGAAGATAGGATAATAGAAATACTTGGTGTCCACGGAGGTAAAGAAATAAGGTCCCAACTGGCAGCAACGTAAGAACTTGAATCTGGTGAGATGGGAGTACACCAGACCTGGTTTAGCATTTTCGTTTTTCCAAAGAGTTTGCAAATATATACTGTCTTATTGATTGTCATAACCACCTGTGAAGCAGGTTACTGGCCTAGTTAACAAATGAAGTAAAAGGGCTTACTAGTGGTAAATGATCCTAGGTCAAAATCCCAAACTTATCCCACGAGTCAGTGTTGATGTTCTAATAATAAATTATAATGTGTCAGAAAAGCCAACCTTCAGGGCCACTTTAGTTTTTAGGCAGTTTTATGAGATAATTAAATTTATCTATACCTATGTATTTATACAAGAAGGCAATTTTATAAAAACATGTTCCTTTCTTCATTCATCCTTACAAAAATATATATATTTTTGAACCAACTTCATGCCAGCGCAAAGGTTGAAAAACAGATAAATTATCTTTAACTTTCACAAATCTGGAATTAGTGGGATGAAAACTGAGGTGATTTCCATTTTTTCTCCCTTTTCTTGTTTTCCCGCCTTCAGAGTCATTTTATCCTGTGGCTGGTTTTATGGGGAACGTCCTCCAGAAGAAAGCACACTCCCGGGGCTAAGCCGGCCTGCTTTTCTCCTGGGCTCTAACACCAGGGTGATCTTGTTCATGACACCTTCCAAATTTGAGGGGTGAGCTCGCCATGGCAACTAATGTAAATAGACAAGTCCTACAACAAAATGCGCAGCTGCCTGGCACGGTCCTCTCCCCGGGCGCTGCCTCCACGTCCCTGCAGCCTGGCTTAGTGGGCTTTACAAGAGCTCAAGTTTATATTCCAGCCCTAATACTGGTCCCCTCTGCAACCTCGGGGCAAAGTCAGCCTGAGTCTTCCATCTTCAAATGTGTTTGCCATCGCTTTTATTAGCATCATCATAGAACTTGCCCGAGGGGCAGGAGACTCTGCATGATGGTCGAGTTAGTTTTCTCTCTCTCTGGAGAGATGAATACAATCTTTTCCAGACCCATAGGGAAGAATATGAGTAGAGCTCGAATTTTCTTACCCTTTGCCTTTTGTAAGAGGGACTGCTCGGGAGATGTGGAGTAGGGAAGAGAGCATGGGCAATTGCTCAGTTAGCAAACATTCATTGAGCACCTACTATGTGCCAGACACTGTTCTAGATGCTGGGGATTCAAGGTGCTAGAGTCAGGTGTTCTCCAATTACTGTCTGTGGTGTGAACAAGGATGTTTTATAATGTGCTCAGTAGCATTCCTAGGGAGGAAGAGAGAATTCATGGGACTCTTATCTGGCATGGTGCCCTGTACACAGCAGGCACTTAACAAACATGGTCAGTGACGATAATGAAGTTGGGGAGCAGCGAGCTGAGGTAGAAGCGGTGATGGATTTCAAATCAGAAGGCCTTGTGACCTCAGGCAAGTCACTTTTGCCACTTGGAGCCTGTTTCTTCATTTTAAAAAAAATGGAAATAGTGTTTATCTGCCTTGCAGAGCTGTTGTGAGAGGTTAATAAGATAATGTCCCTGAAATCTGGTGTGGTGCCTTCGAGGGGCTCTGTAGAAGGCCTGGAATGCGAGTTGGGGTGTGGGAGAGTTGGGGTGTGGGAGAGGCAGGCAGGCTGCTGGGGGTCACGTCAGCCTTTTGGCCTTTCTCCTGAAAGCAGTCGGGAGCCCCTGGACAGGCTGGGCTCTGCTTACTGGGAAGCACCCTCTGGGTGCAGCCTGGAGCTGGGAGGAGCCTGGAGCTGGGAGGAGCCTGGAGCTGGGTGCAGCCTGGAGCTGGGAAGAGCCTGGAGCTGGGAGGAGCCTGGAGCTGGGAGGAGCCTGGAGCGGGCAGGAGAGCTGCAGGCTTTCGCCATAACCCAAGGGCATCATGAGGCACCCAAGTGAATCAAGAAAGGAGGGGCCGGGAATGGAGAAAAAGGAGCGGATTCAAGAGCTGCCTGGGAGGTAGGATAAGCAGGACTTGGTATTTGTTGAATATGGGCAGGGAGCTGAAGGAGCCGTTCAAAAGCAGAGGAGTCAGATGACACTCTGATTTCTTGCTTGTGCAATGAGGTAAGGATGGCTGCTCCAGTCAAGATGCTGACCACGGAGGGAGGAGCCAATCTGTGGCACAAGACATTGAGTCGAGTTTAGCTTTGGAAACACAGAGTGTGAGAGGGTGAGGGGGCCGTGGGCTGACTCTGGGGAGATGCCCAGGGACTCACACCGAACCTACAAACCTCAAGGGAGAATTTGCTTCTGCAAACAAGTCTTTGGAGCCAGCTGAGTCTCAGCCATAGGCCTTACTAACTACCTCACACATTGATTCCACAGACATAACTGAGCCCCTGTTCTGTGCCCTTGACCCAGACGGGGGTGAATGAGCTAGCATTTCCATTCTCGTTTGGGAGACATAAGATAAACGTGACCAGTATGTAAAGGGAGTCATGTCTGATTTTGGGAAATGGAGGCAGAGGGGTTGGAGTGTTCAACAGCACCTGGGTGGGCGAATGCCGATGTGATATTAGGGCAACCTGGGAGGGCCTCTCTGAGGAGGTGGCATCAAACTGAGATCTGAACGACAAAAGATCTTGGACCAGTCCCAGAGTGTCCTAGGTTTCAGCATCCACCGACATGGATAGTACTGTTATCCTTGCAGATCAAATGATACTACATAAATGAGAGGCATTATTATCAAATAACATCTCCCTGGAGGCTTGGGAAGGCTTTAGGTTGTCCTGTGTCTCTGATGGTACCCAGGAAGAGAGAGGTGTTTGCTTCCTGCCCAGCATTTGTTTTCTTTTTTCTTTTTATGAATCAAGGGTCCTGGCTGGTGAAGGGGTCAGCCCATACACTCCGATTCTTGCCCTCCCTCTAACTCAAACTCCAGGGCTGGAGGTGGAGATCCCGGCTGCACTGTGCTTTGTGGCCACAAGAGGGCTCACAGCTCACAGACTGTGTCCAATAAATCTAACGTTCGCTTTTGACACAGTTTCATTGAATGGGGCCCGATCCAGTAATGTTTGAAATTGCTATTTAATTATGCACGATCGTTGGACAATTATAAGCACTTCTGTAATAGCTAAACATTAATTTTAGCATCTTAATTTTAAAATGTTTAAATGTGTTGCTCATGCAGAGCTATTCAAATGCAGATGATTAAATCAAATTATTGAGTTTATAATTTTCCGGAGGTTTTGCCTTTGAAATTAAATTTCACCATTAAAAGTTTCCCTTTGTTGTTACCCTCGATCAGCTTTTTGGTTCATATTCACAATGGTAATTATCCTCTCCCCACAATAGGCACGTTTCTGCCTTGGTTTCATCTGCCAGATTCATTTGGCACCCAGTGTGTGCACAGCGTCCTGCTTGAAGCTTCACTGTCTGACCCTCCAGTGTCACGCTGGAAATTAGAGAAAAAAGAAAAAGAAGAATCAGCAACAACGGGGGGCTTTGGGAGTCTGGCAGCGTGCATCGTTGTGCAATAGAGCTCACACTGCAATCTTCAGTTCGGTGCAAGCATAGGCAGGGAAATTTGGATGCAGGTCCAGACCTCACTCAGATGGAAAAGATTCCTTGGTCATGGTGACTCCTTGGGTTGATGGGAGGTCAGCCGAGGGGTGCGAACTGCCCCCTCTTCCCAGCGCTCTTTCCTGCCGCGTTCCTCTGAGTCGCGCAGAGGGCATGACCGTTCCAGCCCACGGGCTCCGGGGGCATTTGGCCATCATCCGTGGTCACTGAGCATCCATCACTTGTAATAAGGACCTTGTCATCTGGATGGTAATGGGACCGAAAGTCTTAGTGGAGTGGAGGAGACCTTTTCTCAAGGTGGTGTCAATGACTCCCACAGGCGGGAAAGACGGTGGGAGCAGATGTCTTTAAAGTTGACAATATCTAATGAAACAGAAGGCATGCTGGCTCTGCTCTCTCCTGGATAACTGCTTTTATTCTTTAGCATCCACTTGGCACAGAGGTATGTGTGTTCAATCAGCCATGGCAGCTGTAGTGGACATGTGTGTTATTATTTGGCAAGGAGAAAGGGGACACCCTGCATTGTGTGAATCTTGAAGACAGGGTCAGTCCTGCCAGAGATTCCAGGAGCTGGGCCCAGACTCGGCTGATCTGAGGCTCCCACCTGGGTACTGGATCTGGGGGGTGGGAGACAGCAGTGGAGGGACCCTGTGAGTGTCTCACAGCCATGGAGGCGAGTCCAGGGAGGGCGCAGGTGAGTGGCCGGGGGCAGAGACTTACTGGATCGTTCTTTGGTTGTCACCGCGCTGTGTTTTCTGCTGCTTGGCCCTCATTTGCTCTTGCCTGCCTTTGCTTTTCTAGTCTGGTGCGTTGTCTTTTCAATTTGTGAAATTCATCCAAAGAATTGCTTGTCTACCTCAGTAGCTAGATTTGGTTCTTTGCAAGACGCTTAACGTAGCAGCTTATCTTCACCCCTCAATTCTCTTTTCCTCCCGTCTCAAACTGACTTTTCTTTTGGTGCACGGCGGCTCCACCCTCTCTCTGTCTCAGGCACATCATCTAATGTAGATGAAACCGCAGCCTTTTCCCAGCATTTAGTGAACCTGCCAGTCAGGACCCCTCCCTGGCTCTCCCTGGACAGCCTCTGTGCCTTCGCACTGCTGCCCCCTCTTCCTAGAAACACATTGCTCAGAGGGTGGATTTTCAAGTCAGAGTCTCTAGGCTCCTCTCCAGGCTCTGCTGTTTACTTCAGTGTGGCTTTGGGTCCAATTTTAAATGTCTCAAGTTTCTTATCTGAGAAATGGGCACAGCTCACAAAGTTGTGAAAGGGAGTGACCTCATTAAGACCTGCAGAGGGCCTCAGACAGCGCTTGGCACATGGTAAGAGCTCAATAACAAGAGTTCATTCTCTTCTTGCCTTGCCGGTTTGTGATGGGCATTAATTGAGGTGCTGTGTGTAACGTGTTCAGCCTGGCTCCTGACCCACGGTAGTAGTCAGTTGTGGTTAGTTGTGTCATCATTCTCCAGTGTTGAACTCTTTCTCCTTCTTCAGGCCTGGTCTAGGTCACCTCTGTGCAAAGTGCCCTAACTTCACTTGCTGTTAGCGGACTTAGCCCAGAGGGGCAAGTGGGAGGAAGAGTGCAGAGGTGTGGGCTTGGGCTAGAAATTCAGATGGAGAGCAGACAGAGCCTGCCCATCCACGTGGGCCTCGGAACTGATGGCATTTCTCTTTGGGCAACTGAGAAAATCAATCAGCAGGGACTTGTTGAGCTCTGTTATTGTAGGCTCAAACCCCAGTTCTCCGTGACTGGGTGTCACTGGTTTTCTGGATTATGCATTTGTTTCTTTGATTCCTTTATGGTCATTTTCCTTTTTTGTGGTCTCTCCTATGGTTTTAGTACAGTTTGGGTTGGAAGATTCCAGCCTGTGTAGGAGGAAATGAGAAGTGGTTTTGTTTTCAAGGAAAAAGAGAGCAGCACATTTTAGAGGCAGGCCATGGTGGCCGCAGAAGGGCAAAGGCAGGGGGCCTTTGGGGAAGGGAGAGCTGCCGTCTGCCTGGCAGGCATCCCATCTGCATTCCTCACGCCTGTCTCTGCCCAATCTGCATTTCCTCCATCATTCTCTTCCAGTTTTCCCTTGACTGGGGAAGAATCTGGCTGGAAGTGGCTGGACTGAAAGGATCATCTCTAAATTCTAGAGAGCTTCAGAGTGAGGAATGTGGACCTTCCAGGTTAGCAGAAAGCTGGTGGCAGGAAGGGTTTGGGCACACAGCCACCTGTTCTGACTACAGCCTTGCCTGGGGACCTGCTGGGCTGCAGGGTTGAATGCCTCTTCCTGACGTAGAATTCCCTTCCATGGTTTATACACAATACCTTCTTTTAAAATATTTCTTATGAAATGCTGTTGTACCAATAATGATGATAATAGTAATAATACCAGCACCAAGCATATTTTGCACGTTTGTCATTTCCCAGGCACTATGAGCCCTCTGCATACATTTTCTCATTTAATGCAGGTCACACCCTATATATTAGGTCATATTATCCCCATTTTGCAGATAAGGAAATTGAGTTTTAGAGAGGTTAGGTGACTTGGCTAAGGCCACACGGGCAGTAAACTGTAGAGCCAGTACTTGTTCCCAGATAACTGCTTACAAATCTAACTCATGACAAGGCATTGACAAAATTTTGACTATAATGTGAACTATATTTGATTATTTTTCTAGACCAGCTTTCTCAAACTCGGAGAGCTTGTTAAACACGGATTGCTGAGTCCCACCCCCGAGTTCCTGATTCAGAAGGGCAGAGCTGGGCCAAAAAACTTTGCATTTCTGGCAAGTTCCAGATGATGGTGATTCTGCTGGCCCCGGGACCACACTTTGAGAATCACAAACCTAAACCCATTTTAACCAATGATTGCGTGTTCATTGGAAATAGTCCATCAGAAAGACTTTGTTAACTTAGACCTGATTTATAAAGGAGTTTCTGATCACATGAGTTGGGCTAAGACCTCAGTTTGCACTAAAAAGAAAAGGTCTCTTCAGCAAATCAACAGCACATATGGTTATCAAGGAGATGTTTAAACTGTGAGAAAACGAACTACCCTCTGGCACAAATCACTATGCTAATTACAAGGCAATAATTTATCAGCATGTTGTTTCCCTAAGAGGAACCATAAATCGTGCACTGTTGTGGCATTAAATAACGGTGACCCCTAAAACAAGAGATTTACTCTTTGTATAATTCTCTTTCAGTTCTAATTATGTCAATGAGAAAGCATCAGCTTTTCACACCTCCCTAAATCCTCTTTAATCTCCTCTTTCAACAAAGAGAGAGTAAGCCTCGGGACTGGTGAGGATGGGCAGCAGTGACCAGAATTTAACATGTTGTTTCTACTGATACACTTCATTTCCCATTAATTTCTATATACCACATATAAAGAGCTTCACACAGATTATGAAGACAAAGAGCCTGGGCTTGAATGGGCTCAACCACTTACCAGCTGTGTGACCTTGGGCAAAGTGCCAAACCTCTCTGTGCTGCAGTCGCCTCATTTTAAAATGAGGGTAAAAACAGTCTCTGCTTCTAATATTGTCACAAGGATTAAATGAGCTAATATTTATAAAGCATTTGGAAGAGTGTCTGGCACATAGAAAGTGCTGTATAAGTGTTTGTAAATGAAGAAATACATGAGTAAAAACTTCTTTGAAGTATGAACAATATTGTCTTAAAGCACGGAAAGGACAGGGAATGCGTGCTGGTAGCCTCAGGCTGTCCCTGTCCCTCCCGGCCCAGGCCAGACACTGCAAATCCATGAAGACACGAGGCACTTTCCTGCTGAGCCTCGACTCAGTTTCCCCTCCTCACAGCCCAGGAGCCATCCACAAGCAATGGTTGGGAGCTAGCCCTCCTGACAGAGACCCATTGGCCAGCCCTGGTCTGGTCGTTCTCGTTGAGTGGGGGGCGGAAGGGAGCAGCTGTGGCCTGGGCAAGCCGCACGCGGTGGGGCTGTCAGAGGAGCTGCAGGCGGGAAGGTAGGGCTGGCAGGGCTCTCTGTCCCCACCAGGGCTGGGGCCGTGAGGGGAATGGTGATCTGCTGCCCCCTCAAAGCCGGCCAATTGGAGGGGACCGAAGGATATGGGGCAGGTATTGGACATGTCTTGAGGCAGCCAGCATGGGGCAGCCGGGGCCGTTACCGTGGAGTCTGACAGGCCTGGGGGCCACGCCTCTGCTCCAGGCTAACCATTCTTTGCCATGAGACCACACTGACCAAAAATGAGCAGGCTTCCTCTTAGCTGCCATCTTGCCTCCGTCAGACCTTCCTTCACCTGGAGACTTATTTAAGAAACGGACCCAGGGCCTGCAAGTCTCAGAGATTCCCAGTCGGGAGGAAATCTGCATTTTTAACAAGGATGTTAGGTGGTTCTGACACACATTCCACGGACCACACTTTCAGAAATCCAGCTTCCGTCTCTTTTTAAGGGGGCTGTTCCTTTGTCTTTCTTGCTTTAGAATCATCTCTGTAACTCTTTACCAGCACAAAAGTCACTTTTGGAAAGAAAAAAGTGAAAACAGTGCCAGATAGATATGCGTGATTAAAATGAATGAATTTTTAATGTGTAGAGAGCTTCACAAACATTAAGATACTTTTCCTGTTTGACCTTTTCATTTTTGGCATGTCATGAAAAATTATAAATTGCTGTTAGGCTATTAGCAGAAAATTGTGTATGCCTAAAATCTTTAGCTAAAAAAAACAAAAACAAATGCGAACTGTTATTTTTCTATGTTAAAAAGTTCAACCCAACATGAGTTTCTTTGCCAAAGTTTTGAAACTGAAGTCTAAAGTGTTATGATAGTATAACCCAGTTTTTGTTTTCGTTTTTTCCCTCCCAAACTTCTGGCATCTGTGGAAAATCCACATTGCCTTCCATTTAGAAAAAGCCAGTTGCCAGGAATAGCACTTGTCAGCAATAGAAAAGGAAGAGGTGAAAAATGCAAAAGAAAATGCTGAATATCATTTAAATGGTAACTAATAAGAGCTTTGAAGGACTTTGTGAATCACTCCTGGTCTTGGTTCTTTGACATGAAGATGGGAAATTCTTTCAGCAGGGAATTTTAATAACAAAAAGCAAGGACTCTTTCCCCTACACATCCCCACCCCCAACAAGTCTGGCCTGATACTTGCAGGGCTGGCAAGGGACTGTCCTCTTGCTTGAGTGACGCTCAGTATGTGATGTCAGGGCTGAGCTAGTTGCTAAATTTCCAGAGTCCTGGACAAGTTCTAAATGCTTTCTCTTGAGCTTGAATTTTCTCACGTATCTCATCAATTGAGAAGTCCTCACGTTTCCCCCCACATGGAAAGACTTAACAAATCCTGTAGGAGGGTTTGTTTTTTTTTTAATTGAGTGATTCCTAAAAATCCCATTGAGATGCTGTGAAACCACAGAAAATGATGATGGTGGTAATAACGATGACGCAGCTGTCAATCCGACGGCCAGCTTCAAGCCCCTACGCAAAAGGCTGTCTCTGTGTGTGGCACTTGCTTTGTTTCTGTGTGTGATCACAGAGTCAGCTGAAGCTGGGAGGAGGAGACCGCCGGGGAATTCTGTTTGATGTGCAAGTGAGAGGCACATGCTGCTCTCTAATTGTTTGGCAGGTTTAGAATGTGAGTGCGAGCCTCTAGGTAGCAGTGACCTACACCTCACAGGCGGGGATGGCAACATGCTGGCTCTGTCCTCGACCCCCAACCCCCATAAAACCTGTCAATTAATCATGGGAAGAGGAAATCCGATGAGGCTCCCCCATGTGTCCAAGGCTGTCATGGGAGGCCTTCAACCTCTCCCATTCCCTTTGAAGGCTGATTTTTCAAAGTCGTAGAATTCTCCAGAGCGGGGTGGGAGGTCAGGCCAGAACACCTGCTTTAAAGGATGCCGTTTCCTTTGGGCTCTGGCCCCTTCAGGGCACCTTGGCTTCACCCCTGCCCTGACACCTGGCTCAGAGCAGCCCCGGCACTGCTGCCCTTCCCAGGAGGCAGAGATGGTTTCCAACTCAGATTTGAAAAGGGCTTTGAAGATAAAAAGAAGTGCCTTCTCTTCATGCTGCTTCTCCCCAGATTTGATCTGGTCTTGCAGCCTCTCCCTAAAACCAATCTCCCTTCCCTGCAGAGCCTCGGGAGCCCAGGACCTCAGGTGCTGCAGCCCCTGCCCTTGGAGCCCAGGACCTCAGGTGCTGCAGCCCCTGCCCTTGGAGTGGGGCCTGGAACCCGGCTTTGCTAAGTCACCAAGAGGCGGCAAGTACCCCCTACCCACATGAGCCCCTCTGCCCTTCAGCCACGTCGTCTCCTCTGTTCCGAAACCCATCTGGCTGGCTTACTGCTTCTGTAGCGAGGAATGAAGCACCTCCTTTCCCAGCCTGCCAGGTAAATTCAGAGCATTGCAGCGGCCCCTTCCCAAGCACAGCCCTTAGGAACTCTCACGGTTCCTGTGGAAACCACGCTGCATGTGACGTACGCTTTGAAAGAGAGGTGCCAACGTAACCTAACCTTTCCTTGAGGACTTCTGACAGGCGTTCCTCCCTGGGCTGGGCCGTGCTACAGAGCACTGGGCAACGAGATTCTCTTTCTAATCTGCCGTGGGATAGCAAATTGAGTGTTGGATTAGTAAACGTTTACACAGGGGTTAACAACACTGAAATTTGATGGAGTGAAAAAGGGCAAAGGTTTCAAAGTCAGACCTCTCTGGGCCTGGAATGAATCTATAGTTCAGTGGCTGATATCACTGGCTAGCCGTTTAATCTCTCCAAGCCTCCGTTTCCTCATGTGTGAAATGGAGCTAGCAGCAGTACCTTTCTCATGGGGTTGATGTGAGAATCATAGGAGGTGGTGCAGCTAAGGTGCCTGGTAGGGTGGTGGGTGGACGGGGTGTTGCCGACGGTTTGTTCGGCCCTTGCCCTGCCCACACCAGCCCCTGCCCCGCTCATATGCTTCCATATTCCCATTTCTGTGTCTGCTGGTCTTTCAGCTTCCAGCCCTTTCTCTGGCCACTGTCATTTCTAGACCAGAGCTCGGGGAAGGCCAGAAGTGCCAGGCCTGTCTCCCCGGGGCCCCTGGGGTTCTCCTCACCGGCCCTCTCTGCCCACCAGGAGTGGCTCCCAAACACTGACAAACAGGAGGTGGTGGATAAAAAACCCAGCTCCCGGGGGTGAGAGGGGACAACTCTGTGATTCTGAGACAGGATCTACCCTGCCTGCTGGTGTCCCCAGCGGGGCTGAGCCCTGGCTGCCCGAAGTCCCCCCCCTTGAAGATGGACTTGTCCTGGCTGTCCTCCTGACCTGTCCCACATCCTCTCTCCTATCTGGGGTCACCTCCCAAATAAGCAAAAGGCCCTGGGATCCTTGTCTTGGAGTTGACCTCTGGAGGAACTAAAACTGACACCCTTATGACTGATACACGCTCCCAGCATCCTCACTTCTATATGTGGGGTGGATTGCGTGAAAGAGGAATCCTTCTGTTTTTGCCAGGTTATAGTTACACGGGCTAATAATGGCTATTTTTTAGATCTTGGTTTGCAATCCCAATATCCCATTTCTTCAATTAAACTATTCTAGAATAGTTTAATAGCATGAGGGATGGGTAGTAATTGCTCTTGGAATTGAATCATTAGCAATACCTGATAACCACTCCCAGCCCACAGATCATGGTCAAGCAAGAAGCACCAAAACCTCTGAGAAATTGGAACCTGCCTCGAGTGTACAGTAATGCCCCGTGGGGCAGTTGCACACTTTGTGTGCTTGAACACCTGCACGTGGCCTGTCCACACAGCTGACCGTTACGGTGTGATCGGGGCACGCGCTGGCCACTCACACATGAGCTCAGTGGTGGCCTCGTGTGTCCATTGGATGAGGAGAGGTGCAGAGGCCAGCACTTAAAAAATGACCAGCTCAGAGTGGGACACTCCTAACCACGGCCACATTCTCCGAGTTTACCTTGAAAAGTTCTTCAGCTAAATACTCTGGTTCGCCATTTTCAAATTCTGTCTCCCATATAACACCAAGAGTTAATCTTGCTAAGTTCTCTGCATCTTTAAAACATGGATCACCTTTCCTCCAGTTTCCAATACTAGTTTCATCATTTACTTCTAAGGTATCATAGAAAGTCTCTTTAGTATCCATATTACTGTCAACAGTCTCTTCAAAGTGATCTAGGCCTTTTCCATCAAGCATTTCACAATTCCTCCAAAAATACTTCTTACCCATTTATAAAACCGTTCCAACATTTTGGTAATTACAAAAGCACTTCCCCACTCCTCGGTACCAAATTCTGTATTAGTCAGCCAAAGGGGTGCTAATGTGAAATACCAAAAATGGGTTGGTCTTTATAATGGGTATTTATTTGGGGTAGAAGTCCATAGTTACCAGGCCATAAAGCGTTAGGTTTCTTCTCTCACCACAGTCCATTGCCACGTGTTAGAGCAAGACAGCTGCCAGCGTTTGCCAGGGTTCAGACTTCTGGGGTTCCTCTCTTCCCAGGGCTGTGTTTCTCTCTGGGCTTAGCTCCTATTTCCTCCACAAGGTCAGCTGTAGACGATCAGGTGAACGGCTTGCTTCTCTTCTCCTGGGGCCTTCTTTACAACATCAAAACTGCTTCTCAAAAGACTGCTTCAACTCTGTTCTTGCCATGCCTTTTATATTTGATTCTCCACCCACCAAGGGGTGGGACTCAATGCCCTACTCATAACTTAATCATGCCCAGATTAACAGATCAGTTTACAAGCATGATCCAATTATATTTTTGGAATTCATAATTACGTCAAACTCCCCAACTGTAACAATTTCCAAGGGCTTTTCTTCAGGTTCATAGATTCTGTCTTCTGCCAGTTCCAATCAGCTGTTAAAATCCTCTAGGGAATTTTTCAGCTTAGTAATTGTGGTCTTAAACTCCAGCATTTCTGTTTGGTTCCTTTTAAAAAATTCTCTTTAGTGAAATACTCATATTGTTCATTCATTGTTTTCTTGATATCCTTTAGTTCTGTCTCTGTGTTTGGCATTTTCTCATTGAGCATAATGAGAATTGTTTTTTAAAGTATTTGTCTGGTATGTCCAAAGTATGGTCTTCTTTGCTGATGGTTTCTGGATTTTTATCCTTTGGATTGGCCATAAGTTCCTGCTTCTTTGTTTGTCTTGAATCTTGTATTGTACATTGTATGTTTTAATATTTTAGAGTGTTACCTCTGGGATTTATTCTCTGAGATGGCTGTTCCTTATGTTTGTATCCGGCTAGTGATACGACAGAGATTTTCTCGAGTGCCAGGAGCTAACAAAACCAAGCAAACCAAAGCAAAAATACCTTTCGGAGTCTTTGCAAATTGGCTGTATTGCCAGTGCTCTCCTTCAGAATTTAGCCCTCCTGTTAAGACTTTCAGCCTGAGGTGAATATGAAGTGCAGGGTCCTCTCTGTCTTTTCTGAGCCTGTGTCTTGTCCTGGGCTTGTGTTTGCTTGTGGCCTTAGGAATTCCTGTTTAGGAGAATTCAGATGCCCCTTCTACTCCCTATAAAAGAAACTTTCTCCCCCTCCCAGATGCTCTATTGTTTGACTTAAAGCAGGTAATCTTTTGCCCCAGACCACTCCAACTTAATTGTTCCTTACACTTCTTCAGCTGTCCGCAAGTTGCTTCTGCCTGCAGGGCAAGTTTGGGAGGGCAAGTCTGAAAGGAGTTTGCTGGTTCAGTTTTCCAGCTTTCTACCTGGCAGATTGGCACCAGCATATACAAACCAGAAGAGGACCAGGGACCCACAGTGGGAGCTGAGGTTGGCTCCACAATGTGCTGGGGAGGGGAAGAAGAGGGGTACCATGAGCTTCTTCCACCCTTTTGAAAAGCTTCACTTTACTGATTTGGCACTCACCCACTCACTACGACCCTCTAATTGTTTTCTGGAGTTCTGAGAAAGGTGGTGCTGCCAATTTCACTAGTTGTTCAAAGGTTCTATGGTGGAACAGCATGCTGGAGCATCTTACATCATCATCTTGGTCAACTGGGTGATCTTTTGTTACAGTTTTTGACATGGTTAAAATATATTTAAAAAACAATACCCATTTGACTAGAGTCTTGAAGCAGAACCAGGTGTGAAACTACCATGTGGAAACTGCAGAAATGTCATTCCCCTTTTCCTTCATCTTCTAGCACCAGGGGATACAGATAGGCACAGAGGCAAAGCTACTGCAGAAGAAGCTTGGTGAGAATCACCGAGATGGCCTGTCGGGGAAGAGACACCTGTTACCACCTCCAAGGGAGGAGTCCTAGGATATTAACTCATTCTGTGGTTTGAAAGTGTCAGGGTTGCCCACAAAAGCATGACTCACACAGGCACTGGATGGAACAATGCCTTACTCACATAGAGAAAGACAGTGAACGATCAGTTTCACCAGTGGGCATTGGTTTCCATGGCTAGTGGTCTTGTTCTGCAGCCAACACCAGGAGATGGTATGCAAGCGCCCCTCTTGTGCTGCAAGCGAAAGACCCTGCTCCCTCCTCTCCAGGAACAGATATAGCAGAGGGGTTGGCCAGGCGCCATAAAATGCACACACGTAGCCAGCTCTGTGAATATTTACAAGTGTTCAAGGTGAAAGGGGAAGGAGAGTGCTGGCAGACCACCATCTGCTAGGGCGTATGCTTTATGTCAAGGTGTTCCTAGGAGAGAGTCAGCGCACACTCATCATCTGTCCTAGGTGCCAGGCTGACACATTTGGTCCCAAGCACAGGGTTCATTCATGGGTCCCAGGGAGAGGCAGCAGGCCACATGCAGATCACCCCTTCTACATGACTTTAGTGGAATGAGCCCTTCAACCCATGGATTCTGCTTCCAGTGCCAAAATTATTGCCAAAATAATAGCTGCATCTCATTGGCCACCCATGAGGCAGGTGTAATTATTATCACCCTTGTAAAGAAACCGAAGCACTGCAAAGTTAGGTCACTTACCCAAGGACATGCAGAGCTGGAGTTTGAACCCAGGTCTGTAAAACTCAAAAGGCTACATCAAGACCACTAGTTCTTCCATGAATTGTAACAAATATACCATACTAATGCAAGGTGTCAATAATAGGGTGGCATATGGGAACTCTGTATTTCATGCATGATTTTTCTGTAGACCTACAAATTCTCTAATAACAACAACAATAATAATAATAGTAATAGTAATAATAGTAAAAGACCACATCCCAGATCCGCCTAATTGCAAAGCATGTGTTCTCCCTGGTTCACTCCACAAATTTATAAACTAATGGCATAGATGGGGAAAGGCTGAAAATGAGGGACTTTTCTCTCTGCGGATAGGATATCTATTTGTTTATATAATGCTTGTGGAGCTCAATGATAATTGACAAAGAATTGTGTACAGTTACGTTCTCTATTATTAAAACAGGCAATTTAGTGTATAAAATATACCCCCCAGAGTTCCAACATTCCAAAATTTTTCTCAATTACCAATCACTCTTTGGAATAGTAAGTGCTTGCAATAATAACAAGAAAAAAATAATCTTTTGGGGGAGGGGCATCACAGAGAGATCTGTGAGATAGTTGGGGAATATTTTTCCTTAAACTTTAAATTTTGAAATAATTTCAATCTTACAGGATGGTTGCAGAAACAATACAAAACCCACACAGCTAAGTCCAACATATCACACCCCCTTTTCAGAGACCCAGATCCACCAATTTTAACATTTTGCCACATTCACTGGATGTCATTCTATTCATCCATCTACCAATCTACCCATTTATCTGTTCATCTATTTATCTATCTATTTTCTAAACATTTGAGGGTAGGTTGTGTGCATTATGCTCCTTGAACACATAGTACTTCCATGTACATTTCGTAAGAACAAAGATTTTCACTCACGTAACTCTCTTAGGTATAGCTATCAAGTTCAAGAATTTTAGCATTGATATAAAGCTTACAGTCTATATTCCAATTTTTTATATGTCTCAGTAATGACCTTTTGGACCTTTTCTCTTCCATTATTAGATCTGGTCTCAGCTCCTGTATTGCACTTAATTGTCGTTGTTTCTTTAGTTGCTGTTTTTTGAATTGTGGAAACATATATGCAACATAAACTTTCCCTTCTCACCCACTCCCAAGCATACCATTTAGTTGGGTGATTTTTTTATTTACTTGTTTTAGAGTCAAACAGTAAATAGCTGGAGTTCTGATTCTTCCAGTGAGTTCCCTAGAACAAGGAAGACTCCTCTGGGCCGGGATTTGAAACCAAGACCCAAACTCCAATACAGGCTAAGAGATGCTAAGTGGAGAAACTCAGGCTCACAGAGGCTGAGTCCTGTGCCCATGTTGCCCTGGTGGCAGAGCTGAGATTTGAACTCACGTCAGGCAGACTCCTGGGCCTCAAGGCTTCTGGGTGTTGTATATGATGGGCTTAGAAATGGGTGAGCTGGCTGTTGGGCTAAGGGGTCTGAGCTCGTTGAAATTGGGTTTCAGGATCTAAATACATTCCCAAGTGGTAGTTGGGCGTGCAAAATGGGGCCTCCCCCAGGCCCACCGTGGTTCTACCGCGAGAGCAATCAGCACGTTAAACAATATAGTGCACCAGCCTTTGACCGTCTTCTCTGTATGTCTCAGTGACTGCTCCTTCCCCCAACTTCCCATGCCACCAGGAAGAGTGTCTGGCAATGATAGGTGGGTCCGGTAGGCCAGGGTCAAGGGAAGGGGCACTGTCTCTGCAGGAGGGCAGGAGCAGGGGACTGAGCATGCACAGCAAGGTTAGGCTCAGGCTCTGGCTTGGGGACCTGTGGAGGCCTGGCGGCTTACACCAGCCTACGATCCATCAGTCTCAGGATCCCCTTTCCTCAGCACAGCTCCCCTTCCTCATCCCAGCCCGCCTCCCCTTCCTCATCACGGGTGCTGGGATTAGGGCTTCTGTGCTGCTGTCTGGCTTGATCAATGTGGATTCGTGGCTCTGGCTGAGCCTACAGGCTAAAGGTCTTCAGCACCTACAGCTGGGCAGGACCAGGATGCAGGGGCTGACAGGAAAACTACTCTACAAATCGACTGATTACAAAGGAAAACATGTGAAGTGACCTGGTGGTCACCATCTTAGCCATGTGTCAAAGTTATTGTCCCAGTGAGGGGACAGCTGGGTGTTGTGGCCCCCTAAGGTGATGCAGGACAAAGTACACAAGGTCACCTATGAAGCAGGGATGTCCCATTCTCCTAATCTGAACCATATCAAGTCTCCAGACATAATACTAGTTCATAGGCTTTCCTTGGGAGTGAGGGGGTAGAGGACCAAGTTCAGGGACAACAGGAGGAAACAAACAGACAAACCAAGAATATTGATTTGACAGTCTTGACATTCTAAAGACAGATGGCCTGGATTCTTCAAAGTTTCCATGAAAAGAAATGGAAGGGCAACTAAAAGGGATGGGTCAACATAACTAAACGTGTGCCTAATCAAATCCTTTAGAAACTATGAACTGTATCTTGGGAATATTTAGGAATGAATTATATAGTAGATAATGTTATGGAATTATTGTTAACTTTTCTTAAGTGTGGTAATGACATTGTGGTTATGAAGGAAAATATACTTAAAAGATTCAAACTGAGTTTTTAGAGGTGAAGTGTCATGATGTCATCAACACATTTTAAAATGATTCAGGAAAGAAATGTATATGTTCATCGACACACACAGTCATACACACATATACATACATATTTTATAATTCAGAGAGGGGATTAAAGCAGGGGGAGAAAGAGAAGGGGAGAGGGAGAGGGGAAGGGGGGACAGTAAAACAAATGTGGCAAAAATGTTAATAATTGGTAAATCTAGGGAGGATAGATGATGTTCATTGTGCTGTGCTGTAGATTTAAAATATTTCAAAATAAAAAGTCAGGGGACAAACCAGATCTAGATGACTGAGCTCACGTTGATGCAAGCGTCGCTCCATCTGCTGTGGAGTAAGCCCCTAACCTGAGCCTCTGCTAGTGACCGGGGCAGATCCATTGCCTGCTTCCCAGGGGCCTCTGCTTTGGAGATGGCTCTTCAGGATGAGAGAAATTTCTGGGACCTTGGCCTCTTTACTAACCCTCTGCTTCCACACACCAGAGGAAACCCAAGAAAATCATGCGGGCCATTTGCGTGGACTGATTCCACCACACCTCCATTTGGCTTTTTCCTGCGTAGATAAAGATGTTTTTGGGGTTTGGGCCTAATAATCTTGGAACTTGAAATAGGGAGAGAACTGTTACCTTACTACTTTGACTAAGGTTGGGAAGAGGAGGCATGGCACCCATTCTCATTAGCGCCCTTTGCATGGAGATGGAGAACATCTTGTGAATATCACTTATTACTTAAGTGTCAGGACAGCTTGCATCCTGGATATAAACCAAACTTGCAAATTGAATTAGGGGATAAGCTTCAGATAAGATGGGAAGGGCCAACTTTCCTCTTGTCCCAGAGACCTCATTCTCCCCTCCTGTCTTCCACTGACAATCCCTGGCCAGGCATATGGATCACTAGAGGGCAAGAAGGGAATGAGTAGCGTGGAGTGGAATTTTGTTCTAAAGCTGACGGATGGCCAGAACAGCGCTTCTTTGGCCAGGGTCTACCATTTAGTGTGACACTTGGTCATCTGCTTTGTGGGGGCTGATCTGTTTTTTGTAACAAGCCTTTGGAGCCTCCATACCATTCTGTGTCACCCACGTTCCCCTCACAGTCCTGGGTCCATGATAGCTATATCTGGCAACCAGTGTGTGCTTCATTCAATAGATTTTGATGATTCAATCAGGTCTCAGTGACAGAAAAACTTCAAAGCGAACCGTCTTAAACAAAGGTAGTGGCTCATCTAACTAAGTCCAAGGAGTTAGTAGCTTGTCTCAGGGGTTCATGTCAACAGGTCCTGATCTCACAAGTCTTATCTCTGCTGTCCTCCAGATTCACTTAATTCTCAAAATCTCCATGGTCACAACATGCCTGCTCCAGTTCTACATCCTCCAAGGTCTAAAACAACAACTTAGGCCTGTACAACACAAGCAGTGAGCCCTATTGTAAGCCATCAACTTTCATTAATAGTACAATCATAAAAATGTTCTTTCATGAATTGTAACAAATCTACTACACTAATGCAATAGAAAGAAAAAGGAGAGCGAGAAGAGAGCCTTTCTCATAGTTCAAGCAGAAGTGCCACTGTAGCTCGCTGGCTTTAACTGGTCACGTGTCCACCCCTGAACTAATGGCTTTGGTCAGAAGGACGTGCACTGTAGATTGGCCAGGCCTAAGGCAGATGCCCATGCCCCAGCCAGAAGTGAGGTCAGCGCCAATGCTTGGAGTGATGCAGCCACAAGCTAAGGAACGCCAAGGATTGCTGCCAACCACCAGAAGCTATAATGGGCAAAGAAGGATTCTCCCTTACAGTTCAGAGGGAGCACGGCCCTGCCGACACCTCGGTTTCAGACTTCTGGCCTCCAGGACGGTGAGAGAATAAATGCCTGTTGTTTTTGGCCACCCAGGCTGTGGCACTTTCTCGGAAGGGATATCCTGGGCCACTTGGCAGCACTCCATCACCACCCCCATTGCTTACCTTCATCTGCCTTATCGCCACCTGACATTACATTACTTAGTTGAGCTCAGGCTCTGGGACCCAAGGGCCTGGGTTCAAATTCTGGCTTCATCTTTATTAGCTGTGTGACCTTGTGCATGCTACTTAACTTCTCTGAGCCTTGGTTTTCTCAGTTACAAATGGGTTCACACCCACAGGGCCAGGGGTTGGGACCTGACCATGCCTTTTGTGGGGGACGTGATTCAATCCCCAAACTGAATGAAGGTAGGACTTAATCCCACATGGCTGAAGTCCTTATAAGCCAGCCAGGGAAACTGGCAGCCACGGAGAACAGCCAGAAGCTGGAAGTTAACAGAATCTGGAAGAGAAAGAAGATGCCACCATGTGCCTCATCACGTGACAGAAAAGCCAGGGAACCCCAAAGATTGCTGGCCAGCCAGAAGATACCAACCCCAGGAGGAAGCAAGCCTTCTAGCCTCTGAAACTGTGAGCTAATAAATTCCTGTTGTCAAGCCGACCCATTGTATGGTATTTGTTTTAGCAGCTGAGAAATTAAAACAGCCACTATTAGTCCACTATTCTGTTAATAGACATTTGGGTTGTTTCCAGCATTTGTTTATTATAAATAAAGCTGCTATGTACATTCTATATAAATCTTATTGTGCAAATATGTTTTCATTTGTCTTGAAAAATACCTAGGACTAAGCTTACTGGGTCGTATGGCAGCTGGGTGTCTAACTTTATAAGAAGTAGCCAAACTGTTGCCAAAGTGCTTGAACTGTTTTATTCTCTCAGTAGTGTAAGAGGCTTCCAGCTGCTTCATATCCTTGTCAACACTTGGTGGTGTCAGTTTTTTAAATTTTAGCTATTCTGTTGAGTGTGTAGCAGAATCTCGTTGGTTTTTTATTTTTATTTTTAAAGGTGGTATTGGGGATTGAACTCAGGACCTTGTACATGGGAAGCAGGCGCTCAAAAATGACTGAGCTACACCTGCTCCCTCATTGTGGTTTTGATTTGCATTTCCCTGATGACTAATGATGTTAAACATGTTTTCATGTGCTTTTTGGCCATTTGTTAATCTTTTTTAATGAAGTGCCTATTCATATCTTGCCTAATTTTTAAATGGGCTGTTGCTTTTTTTTCATTGCTTTGAAGGAATTTTTAATATATTCTATTTAGTCTTTTGTTATTTATGCATATTACAAATACCTTTTACCACTCTATGGTTTAACCTTTCATTTTCTTAACAGTGCTTTTTGAGGAGTGAAAGTTTTTAATTTTGATGAAGTCCAATTTATCAGTTTCTTCTTTTACTAGTTGTTTGTTGTGTCCTAAGAAATTTTTGACTACCCCAAGTATGTGAAGATTTTCTCCTCTGTTTTCTTTTAGAAGTTTAATAATATTAGGTTTATAGTTAGGTCTATGTTATCTCTCAAATTAATTTTCACATGTAGCATAAAGTAGGGGCTGAGGGTCATTTTCTTTTTCTTAATGATATCCAGTTATTCCAGCATTGTTTGTTGAAAAGACTTTTTCGCATTGAATTGCTTTGACAATTGACTATTTATGTGGGTCCACTTGATTTTCTCCACCCGTGTCTTTTGGGTCCCGCTCTGTGCCAGCCAACACCAAGGAGCCCAAGAGTCCGTCATGTAGTGATTGCTTGCCCTCAGAAAAACACAGGGCTTTATGCATGATTGTCCTGGAACCCACAACTTCTCTAATAAAATATAGAATAAAGAACCCAGGACTGTGAGTAAGGGGTTCTAACCCTGGCTCCGTCTTGCCTGCCCCTGACTGCCTGTCACCTCTTGGCAAGACCCCAGACTTCTTACAAATTAGGGAGCAGAACCAGCTGTGTGCTAAGACGGAAGGTTTTTTTTTTTTTGTCTTGTACTAATATTCTAGGATTCTAATTTGTGTCACAGCGTCTACAGCAACGAGAACCCAGTTGATGGTTCCCATACCAAAATTACTGTCTTGGATGCAGTGAGGGTCTTGGTACTCTGATTTTTCACATGACGGATTTGAAAATAATATGCAAAATCCTGCTAGGAAAGAAAGTTCCGAAGTTAAAGCTTTCTGAGAAATGAATCAACATTTTTCCCTGAAGACTTCATTAATGCATACATTTTCTCCTTAGACAGAATAACACCTGCTCTAAGGATATAAAAGGGTTAATTCATTTCCAATGTGCTTCACCTCTTTCCTGGAAGTAGGAAAATTATCTTTTATTATGCAGAATTTGGCTGAATGCATCAGTGTTGGGTCTAGTGGCTTATCCTCAGAGGTCTTATAAATATTACTGCTTGAGAGGAGCTGGAAGAACTGAGAATATTTAGCTTGGCAAAGAGAAGGCCAGGGAGAGAATCTCACTCTCACTCTGTGTGTGTCTCTCTTCCTTTCTAGTTATAGAATAATTACAGTACTGTAATGCAGAAAAATAGGCTTTAAATTCAAGCATCAAATGAGGGGTTGAACCGGGCAGCTTTTAAGATCCTGATGTTTCAAAGGCTCTTCTTAATGATGGCAGCGATGAAGTCATGTGCCCTTTCAAACTTCATCTGTGGGTATTTCTAACACGAATGAGAAATGACGAACATAACGTTGCAAAGGCTCTAATTTTGTGGTCCAGATAACAGACCGTGGCGGGCAGCACTGCCCCAGCTGGGTCCCTACCACTAAACTGACCTCGGCTGGCCCCTCTGCTCTGCCAGCGAGGCCAACCCACCATGCCCTCCAAACCCCTTCCACCTTCTGCCCACTGCCATTCATGCTCTCACCCTCACCAGGAATTTCCTCCCTTTCTGTTTTTGTTTTGTTTTGGCTGGCAAGAGCCAGCTTCTCTGAGGCTGTTTCCTCTAGCCACCCTGCAGCACCGGGATGACTCCACTTTCTGACCTCTGGTGGATCTGGTTTTCTGAAACACTTCTTTGGGAGTATTAATGCTGTTTTGCATAGTTCCCTGAAGTTTCTTCCCAATTCTTCAGCTCCCTATCTTCTTGAGGGCAGAGATAGAGTCTGAATCTTAGCATCCAGCACACAGCTTTGCACAAGGCTGTCCTCAGTTGCTGCTGATGGGTAAAGTGATGTTTCCACAGGAGGGCATTTGTTAGTATTTCCTCTTGGAATAGGACCACCTGAAAGTTAGAGGTCTAGGTCATTGGAGTTCACTGGGTTGACTATGGTCTCCCCTATACCACTTTGCCAAACTCTGGGGGTCCAGCTGTGCCCACAGCAGCTTCTGGGCTCAAGACACAGAGGAGACAGAACCCCCATCACCTCCCTTCATGTCCTCCCCACTCTCACCCCATCCCTAAGTACCTGTTGAGGAATACATTCATTCATTCATTTATTCACCAAATACTGACCAAGTGGCCAGTGTGCCAGACAACAGTACACAGAGATGGGCAAACCAGATGCAGTTCCTGCTTTGTGGGGTTTCCAGCACAGTCCTCTCCCACACAGAGTCAGGTTCTAGCCTCCTTTCCCTGCCTGTCTCTCTTGACCTGGAGATGTTTGGGTTCAGGTGTCTTGGGTGTGTGATGTGTTTTTTTTTTAGAGGTAGACACGGTTTGCCCTTTGCTGATGCCAGAGCCCTCCTCCAAAAGCCTTCTTTCTACCTACTCCCATTTGTCCAAGTCTGAGACACTGCTCTTCATTCCCAGGAACCGCTTTCTAATCTATTTCCCTTGCTCACAAAATCGGGGCTGGGTGTCTCCTAACACCCAGGAGAGGCCGGGGCTTCTCAGGACGAACCTAATGGCTGTGCTTATTGTGAGTTTGGTTTGCATCTTGAATGTCTATTTCAATTAAGTTGGTAAAGCCAAACCCTGCTGGGCTCTCCAGGCCTCCCATGAGGGTCCGGGTTGTTGGCACTGAAGGATGAGGCTGAATCTCTTGGTTCTACTTGCTGCCCTGACTGCTTCCCGAGGCTAACCACTGAACGCTGGACCAGCAGCGAGCCACCACGAGCGCCCGCCGCGGGATCCCGGCCCCAGGGGCCGCCTGGCGCTGGTGAGGTGGCGGAGAGACAGCTAAGCCTTTGCCCTCAGTTTGTTCCAGGGCTATGGAGCTCGCCTGGCACCTCCTGAGGGCAAAGGAAGCCCGCGAGTGATCTTAGGGGAACTTCCTGGGGGGTGGCGGGGGAGGGAAGGAAAGAAATTCAGGTTGTACAGGTGCAGGGAGGGCAAAAAACCGGGAGGGGGCGGGGAGCGCCCCTAGGCACGGACAGAGGATGCCCAGGCTGCCCTGAACCCCAAAGAATCCCCAAAGCGCTCGTATCCTCCGTGCCCACGTGCGTGCGTGTGCCAAGGGCGAGTCAACCAGGGAGAGTCGGAGGCAGAGCGGGGAGGCGCAGGGGGGCAGCCGGCAGAGCCCGGGTGAGCTTGCTGCCAGGACCGGGAGCCCAGGGGCCGCCCACTGGGTGTGGGTGGCGGGAGGCGGGGGAGCGCGCAGGGGAGGCGGCGGCGGCGGGGCTTCCCCGGGCTTCCCCTCCCCGGGCCGCGGGCGCACGGCGCTGGCCCAGGGCGTTGAGGTGGCGCCGGGCCAGAGGGAGCCGGGAGTCCCCGGGGCGGCCCCCGCTCCGCGCGGGGACACGAAGCCGGGAGCAGCGGGAGCGCGGGGAACGGCCGTCGCGGCTGGCCGGCGCCCCGGGGCCCGAGGCGGGAGATTTGGGCTGAGCCCTCCCCGCAGCCCGCCCGCCCTCGCTCGCTCCCGCCTCCGCCCCCGCCCGCGGCCTGGAGCGCGCCGCCCTCGCAGCCCGGGCTCTGGCGAGCCGGCGCGGGCCGAGCTGCGGGAGCCGCCGAGAGCACCAGCCGCCGCCGCCACCACGGTGGGAGCTGCTCCGGCCGCACCATGCGGGAGCTGGTCATCGAGATCGGGGTCCGAGCCCTGCTCTTCGGGGTCTTCGTGTAAGTACTGGCGCGCCGCGGGCGAGGACGCATCCACGCGGGGACCACGGACCCAGCCTCTCCGCCCCAACTTTGTTGGCTCCGCCGCCGCGTCCCGCGGGGGCCTGGGTTCGAGGCCCCTCCATGTCTCCATGTCTGGAGCCTGGGAGGCCCTTCCATGTCTGGAGCCTGTCACCTAGGCGCTCTGCTCCCATCGCCTGGGACCCTAGGCGCGGAGGGACCCGCTCCAGCCAGCCCCGCGGCGCCCGCGAGCCGTTTCCGCAGCTGCTCGGGTCCGCCCGCCGGCGCCTCTTCACCAGCTCCGCACCTCGCGGCGAATTCGGGGCTGTTCTCCTGGACTCGGACGCGCACTCCCACCCCGCGTCCTCGGGAAGTTTCCCCCGTGTCATCTTCCGAGCCCGAGGTTCTCTGTCTTTGCTCCTGGCCCCATTGCCCCCAGCTGCCGCCTTGCCCGGGCTCAGGCTCGGTCTCCTTCGGTATCCCTGGCCCTAGAGCCCCGGGTCCTGGTGAGCCTTTCCCGGGAGGCGTTTGCGGTACTTCTCCAGCTGGAAAACTGTTGCTGCGGAGGCTCGGGAAGTCGGGGGCCGCAGCCAGGTGTGTGGGCTACAAACGTCCCAGGGTTCTGCTGGGAGTCGATGTTCTCTAAGGGTGCGGGGCGGGAGCCCTACTAGGGCACAGCGAAAAACGCCCGGGGTGGCTAGGAGGGGCTGGCTGCTGGGAACAGCGATCCCAGAAAGCCGGGGGACGGGGGTGGGGGGAGCACTGGCGCAGGTCCTTTCAGCGATGCCTGAGCCCCAGGCGCCCCCGGGACCCGCCGCCCACTGGCCTCCGGCGCCCAATCAGCCGGGAGCTGTCTCGTCTCTCTGCCTTTCAGATCTGAGCCCAGAGTACCAGGTCAGATCCACCCCATGGCCCCCTGTCCTCTCCTGTCACCTAGGCGCCCCGCACAAGCACTTGGCCCTCCATTGGGGGGGGCAGGTTGTCTCTCCCCTCTGCCCCGTGACTGTTTTCTGGCACGTTTTAAATATTAAAGTTGCATGAACTTTCTGGATTTGCAGTTTTTTGGAAAAGCCCAATTCCTAAGAGGAGGCGGGCGTTGGTTTCTGCTGGGCATCCGGATCATTGATGGCGGGTGGAAGGCGGTGCTGTGTCAAAGATGACTTCTGTTCCGCGCGGTCCAGGGGATACAAGGGAAAGAAATGTTCTTTCTTGCATGCCTTCCTTTACTAGAACTTGAATTCACCCAGAGTCTTTATTCACACCATCAGAAGGGGCGGCGGGCTCCCAGATGCAGGCAAGCCCCCCTCTCCCTGCTTCCGACTGAACACTGCTGCTATTCACTGAGGAGGAAGGAGGAGGGCTTCGCCTGGTCTGGATGCAGTTGGGGAAACAGAACACACTCTCGCCTCCCCTTACTCTATTTCCCTACCTTTGGAGAATGCGTTACAGCTGGTGATGGCTGTGTGATCAGGTAGGGGACAACTTCCAATTAATAAAAGCTGAAGCCCATTAAGTTATCATGGTATAAAAGGATGTTCAGGACAGAAAAATTTAACATTTTGGGGTGAACGTGTGAATAGTGTTTAATAAAATGCTGTCAGCGCTTAGGCTAACTGGTTTGATTGCTGCTTGGAATTAGCAGATGAAAAAGGGCCCAATAATAATATATAAAATATTTATTTTGTTTTAGGCTTCCCTTCAAAATTTCCCCCAAACATTTATGAGAGATGTTTTCTAATATAAAGTGGTCTGGGCAGCAGATTTGAAAACTTGATAATTATCGGTTTATGTGCTTTTAACTTACCTCTAAAGATGTTTTGTAGAAACCAGAATGGCAATTTACATTCTGTCCTTGAAACATTCCACTTGGGCCCCTTGGTTCCCCTTTGATTATTTAAGGGGCTATCTGCTGTCACCTTCCCCAGAGGGAATGGGCATTGCCCTGCCTCATGCCACGTTGGAAATGTTAACAACGCAGCCAACTTGTGGCTCTTTTGCCTGCAAAGAGAGCTTTAGTATGTGTGTGGTGTGAGACTTCCTGGGGAGGGGGGGGCGCGGATCTTGGATGTTTAGATGCTGTTATTATCAGGCAGATAACAACTTCCGAAACAATGGAGACTGGACTCCATGAAGGTACAGATGACCATTTGTTTTTTCAAATATGCTTCTGGCCTGATGGCAGAGGCTGACTTTGGTCCTGACGGTAAGATTCAGCAGGTTGCACCCACCTCTGGTCATGAGAGGATGGTCCCAGCAGCAAGGCCTCTCCCTGTGGCCGTGCCATTTGGACAGCCCCTCCGGACAAACCAAGTCCCATTTCTCAGAGGCAGCGTCCCACTTAGCTGCTACAGTTCATCACTTAGTTCTGCTTGGTATTTCTGCCCTATTCATTGGGATGAGAGGCTCATTTTTGTGGGGGGCGCCTGTGGCTCTGGAGGATGTCATGTGTAGATGCGCCTCCTCTGACCACATTTGCCCTGGTGTCCACATGCTCAGCATGGATTTGAAGTTAGAACGAACACAATGCACTGTGGCCCCTGGGTGGTGCGGATGTCAGCTTTCCCTTGCTGATTCTTAAGAAACCAGTTTTCTGTTTGCAGACCAGGTAGGGCCCTGAGGTTTTGCGCATTCAGGATTCGGAGAGGACACTCTCCAGGCAACTCGCGTACATCACCCAAGGAGTGCTTAGTGCTGCTGGGGCCCTCCTGCCTAAGAACCTCAAAACTGCTGGAAAGAGGATTAGTAATGAGTCATCAAGCCAGGGCTGGCACATACAGTTTAGCCTAACAGGAAATAAATCGGTTACAGGACATCAGCGTTTAAGAAAAAATACAAGTAGGATGCTGTGTTTAGTGCCGCCAAGCTCATGGACCCAGAGGCCCTTTGCTCCTCCTAATGGATGCGGGCAGGGCAGGGAGAGGGAGATGCACGCTGCGCCTCCCCTCCTGCTGCCACCGAAGTCTCCAGGAGAGATTCTGTGAGCGTTCCTGCAAATGCCAAAGCCAGCCTTGGACCTTGTTCAGGAAGCATGTAGGGAGGAAACGAGGTGGTGGGTCAGCAGCGCAGCAGCCCGGCGGTGTTCCCATGCTTGTGTATTACTTCCTCTTTTACTGCCATCGCCAGTAACAACTGCTACTATTATTGACTTACTACGTGCCAGGCACTACTGAAGACTATGGCTTATGCCATAATCCTTCTAACCTGAAGTAGGTGGTTTATTGTCTGTGTCATAGAGGGGGACACTGAGGCACAGAGAGGTTAAGTGTATTAGGGTTCTCCAGAGAAACAGAACCTATGATATATACGTATCTTACAAATATGCAAATATTTATTATGAGAATTGGCTCCCGCAACCCTGGGGAGGGGCAGGTGTCAATCCCATAGGTCAGGCTGCAGGTTGGAAGCTGTTGAAGGTGATGTTGGATTCTTCAGGAGAAGCTGGCTGGCTGAAGTTGAGATAGAAATTCTCCTGACTTCTGAAATCCTCACTTCTGGCTCTAGGACCTCCAACTGACTGGGTGACGAGACTCCTCTCATTGCTGAGGGCAATCCCTTTTATTCATTGTCAATGCAGTCAGCCGTAGATGCACTCAACTGACTATACATGGAAATCCATCTATGAAATACCCTCACAGTAACAACCAGGCCAGAGCTTGTTTGACTAAACTACTGGACACCATAATCTAGCCCAGTGGACACATGTACTCAACCATCAGTTTGAGGAACTGCCCAAGTCACAGAGCTAGTAAGGGCTGCTCTGAGATCTGAATCCAGATGTTCCAGCTGTGTAGTGTGGACTGCCAATCACTTCACTGTCCTGCTTTAGGAAAAATAACAGCGTTGGTCGCGAGCTTACTCTGTGCAGAGAACTTTCCATGGGATTTCTCAAGTGTCCCCTCCCTTGAGGTGGATACTGTTAATTATCCCCATTTTACAAATAGGGAAATGAAGGTTTAGAAAGGCAGTTGACTCCGTGTCCCAAAGCTGTCAGCCATTGAAATGGAGTGCCTTCTGCACTGGGCTTCTAGACTGGAGCCCAAGTGTCTGCATCCTATAAGAAGCCCCCTTATCTGACCCCTATTTCCAGAGAAGGAAATGCATATTGCCTGAAACTAGTGTGTACATACTGATGCCACTTGAATTCTAAAATCAAACTGTCTTAGTTAGGAGAGCACCTCAGTGGCAGAGGCGGTGTTGGGGGTTTGCATTCCCTAAAAGATGGGATTTGGGCATGCTGCGGATTTGAAGGGTCTCCCTTAGCTCTTTGGATCCCTGAAGTCAAGATGTGATGAGTAAATTGCTGGTAAGAACACACATGGAGTTATTCAAAGACTAGTGACACAGGGCTTTCTCTCACTGCAGTTGGAGGTTGCTCCCCAGGGCAGTTCAGAAGGTCCCTTATTTATAGCACTGCAGAAGCACCCTGGAAAGAAATGACCATCTGAAATACTGGTCTGGGGGAAGGTGATCCGCCTTTTTCATTGGTCAGTCTTGGTTCCATTTGTCCCTGCCTTCTTCCCTCCGGCTCCTGGTGAACCCCTGTGTGGGATGCACCCCCAGGAGCTGTGGGGTTGCTCAGGGCCTGCCCTGTGCCTCACCTCAGGTCACTCCAGCGTCCTTTTTTGAGCACTTCTGTATGGGAGGCCTGTGCCAGGTGCTGGGGGGAGAGGAGGAGGACGAGCAGCTGGCCTCCAAGGAGTCACAGTCCAGCGGAGCAGGCACACAATGGGCCACTATTTGTTATTCCCCCTTTGCAGTTGCTGGTCTTGAAAATTTTGTCTCCAAACAGTTCCCTTTTCTCATTCTTCCAGTCGTCAGATACATATTTGACACCTTCTAGGTGCAGGCACTTGTGGGAGTTATTTTCTTTCCTCTTTATTATTACCTTTGGTTGCTATAATTCCAGCCAGACACAGGGAAACCTGGTGCTTGAGCTGGTCCAGGTGGGCTGCTCGAGGGCACTGCATGTCAGGTAGAGTCTTGAGTATTGATGATAACGAGCTGACCCTTTATCATACCCCTAGGAGTGCACTCTAGGACGCCAGGGTGGGGACAGTCATGGTAGTTGGAGCAAAGTGCTCTGTTTTACTGAGAAGAAAGGATTAGTGAATCCTGGAGGGTTGGGAGGGAGGCGCCAGGTACAGGGGAGGCTGCCTGGGACTGACATCTCACCTGAGCCTTGCTGATGTGGAGGCCCTGGGACAAGGGCCTTCCTGCCAAGGGAACGTCCTGGGGCAAAGTCCTGGAGGTGGAGGAGCATTTTGGTTGGGTGTGGGGTTGCCAGGTGTGGCCTCAGCAAGGGTGCAGGTTTCAGCAGGCGAGGAGGGATGCAGTGGCACGAGGTGAGCCTGGGAGGGGACTGTGAATGGCCTCCATGCTCTGCCAGAAGTGTGGGCCTTCCCTTAGAGGCAGTAATTGGGAGCCTTGGAAGGTTTGAAATGGCAAAGCATCATGATCAGATATTTGCCCAGTGGGGGAAGCAGACAGTCCCCTGGGCGCCAGGCCCTGTTTGCCTTTGGGCACAGCAGCCCTCAGCTCCTCTGCTGCTGCTGTGCCTCAGGGCACTTCATGGTCCTCTCTGGGAGCTCTTGTTTTACCCCGCCTTGCCTTGGGGGCCCTCGTTTCCATGTCTGGTGTTGGTTGTAAACTGTTGGATTGTTAGAACTAGGCTGTCTTTCTCATCTTTGCTTTCCCCAATGTGCAGCCAGGCCTTGGCCAGCGTACGGTAGATGTCTCGTGAGCGCTTGTCAAATTGAACTCAGTGTCTGACGGTCATTTTGATAGAGCTCTGAGTGTTCTGTATCAATCCAGAGCAGTGCTTCTCCAAGGGTGGTCAGCCGGCCACCTGCATCACGATGGCCTGCCCAGGTCAGACTTTACTTAATGAGCACATGAAGTGGAGCCCCAGGAATCTGCCCTCCATGTGTGGGAGCCACCAGTGTGCAGGCCTCTGCAATTTGAGACCTGCTTGGGGTAGGCAGTCTCCTCTGATTCTCCTCTCCTTCCTGGCCACACAAGCGTCTACACCGCCTAACCCTGCGTTTAGGTGGGGCCGTGGAACATGGGTGGAACATGGGTGGAAATGACAGGTGTCACCTCCGGGTAGAGTCAGCGGGGACCCCCTTCATGACCTGCCATTGCCCTTCCTCTTTGGTGGAGAACTTGGAAGCCACGTGCTGAGATGGCAGAGCTGCAAGATGGAAGCTTCCAGGAGAGCTGCCGCAGAGGGTCACTGTTAGAAATGGACTTTGTGCAGGAAGGAAACTTTTTGTGTTAGCTGAGATTTGGGGGTTGCTTAGTGATTGTAGCCTAAGTCTACTTTTATCTGTCGAATACGCCTGTAATAGTTTTACTCACTCTCCAGAATGAAAGAGAGTTGTGTGACGCCACGTGCTGTGATGAGAGCCCGTGGATTTTGGAGTTATGCAGGTCTGTGTTTGGATTTCAGCTTTGCCACTAACTAGCCATTGCTTGAAATTGCTGAACCTCAGTTTCTTCAGGTGGGAAATGGGGATAATTACCTACCTCATGGGATTTTATTAGATAAGTATCTAAGTGCCTGATAGAAGAAAACGTCATGTCTTCTGCCTGCTCTCATTAATCCCTGTTACATGCTGTCCACGAAAGGGAGTGGACATCATGGTTAAGACTGTGGTCTTGGGCAGCAGGTTGCCTGAGTTGGAGCCCTGGTTTTGCCACTCATCAGCTGTGTGCGCCTCTGGGCAGCACAGCTCACCTGCCTAAGTTTTCATTTCCTGTCTGCTTAGTGGGGAGTGTAGGGCCCCTGGGGGAAGGTCCCCATGAAAGTAAGAGGTGTGACTTAACAAGGCGGCACTCAGCTCTCATCACGTGTTCAACAAATGGTGATATTATTATTATTACTCTTTCATCAAAATTAATACATAATGAACACCAAAGAGAAAGGTCATAGTTGCTAATGCTATTCTTATTATGAGTTATTTACTACAGGATTTCTGTAAAAGCAAAAGCTCCCTTAAGTATATTTCAAATGATTCCTCTTTTGAAAAGATTTTATGGCTGTTATATATATATATATATATATATATAAAAAACATAAAATTTGCCATTTTAACTATTTTAAGTGTGCAATTCAGTGGCATTAATTACATTTACAATGTTGTGCTACCATCACCACCATCCATTACCAAAACTTTTTCATCATCCAAACTGAATTTCTGTACCGTTAAGCAACAACCCCCCTCTCCTCTCCCCTCCAGCTCCTGGGAGCCTCTGATCTACTTTCTGTCTTTATGAATCTCCTTATTCTAGATATTTCATGTAAGTGGAATCATAAAATACTTGTCCTTTTGTGTCTGGTTTATTTCACTCAGCCTAATGTTTTCAGGGTTCATCCGTGTTGCGTGTATCAGAACTTCAATCCTTTTTACGACTGAGTAATGTTCCACTGTATGTATATACCACATTTTGTTTACCCATTCATCAGCATTTGGACATTTGAGTTGTTTCCATTTTTTGGCTATTGTGAATAATGCTGCTATGAATGCTGATATATCAAATGGTTCCTTTTAACCCCCCAAACTTATATCTCTGTTTCACCGTGAGCACATTTGATGAGCTTGCTGCCTGGTAGGGTGGGGGTGGGCGCAGTTTTGTAATTTCCCAAGGGGGTCTAAAATTGCTGGCCCTTTACAACAGTGATTCCAGGCCACTGAATCAGAAGTGTTACCAGTCTAGCTGCATGAGGCAGCATGTAAGGAAAATGCTGTGTTCTCATTTCCTTCAGCTCTGTTTCTATCACGCAGAGTCTGTTTAGAAGCCACACTCCGAGAGTTCTTCTCATCAGATGCCCTGTCCTCCCCATCCATGCATGCTGGGACAAGAGGGCTCCAGGCCTCTCTTCCCCTCCTTGGGAAGACTTCTGCCTTGTCATCTGATAAATGGAGCACTCTTCTGTTTGAAACATTGTTTGCCATTGTAAAGTGACTTGGCTGTACCCAGAATTCTGAGAATGGATGATGTTTTTCCACAGGGAGATAAATGCTTATAACACCAAGAGGAGATCATTAGTTTCATAACTTGTGGATAAAGTTATCTCAATTAGTTATAAAGATTATGCCTTTTATGACCCACACAAGGCTCATAAAAGCTCTGTCCTGCTATTTTTCTGTAATAGTACTTTTAAATATAAAAATTATCTTAGTAATATTGCTTCTTTAAAAAATATAATATTGCTGTTCTGTGGATGCATTAGAAACACTGGTTTACAGAGCTAGGGTTTACAGCTCGGCTTACAGAATTAGGATGCTAATCCGGACTAGGTCGACACCTCCCCCAGGGCCGGTCATTCAACTGAAAGCCATGAAGGTGTTGAGGGGAGACTGAGATGCCCGAGGGGGGTGTGCAGGAAGCTGAGAGGGGCAGGACTGTGGTCGGTGAGCCTGGGGACAGCTTAATCACAGTCTTTCAATATGTGACTGTGAAAAATTGTCCCACAGAGGCGAGGGACAAGTTGTTACGCTGTCTGCAATGAAGACAAAGGAGGAAGAAACAGGGTCAGAGAGTGCAGGAATATTTAGGTTGGTTTTCTGAAAGGCAGCAGTCTGCCATTCAGTGCCAGAGGTCTCCCTCTCCTTTACTAGAAGGTTTTTTAAAAAAAGGTTTTCATTGAAGTATTAGGTTGAGCCATGTGAAATTGCTGATATTCAACCATTTGACCTATGAAAATGGCACTTTCATTTATTTCAGCCTGAATATAGCATGCACATAGATGAGTGCACTGTTTACAACTGGAAGCTCCCCACAACCCTGTCCCCTCCACACCCCCTCCAACACGCCTGAGAGGTCACTGCCTTGATTTTTAGCACCAGGGATGAGTTTGTCCAGTTTTGAACTCTGTATAAATGGAAATCCTGTACCGTGTACATTTTTGGGGTGTCTGGCTGCTTTTGAGCCTGTTTTTGAGATCTATCCATGTTGTGTGTAGTTGGGGTTTGTGCATGCTCACTGTTATAAGGCATTTCATAATATGACTGTAACCCTATTTATTTACTCATTTTACTGTTCATGGACATCTGGACTCTTTTTTGTTTTGCCCTTTGACCATTAAACATAATGCTTCTTTTCTTGTCTTTTGGTGAATATGTTTGTAATTTCTGTTGGGTATAACCTAGTAGAAATGCTGGGTCATTTGTCATGTTTCTAAAAAAGGACTGGGTTTCTCTTTGTCCAGTTATAATTCTAAAGAGGCACTAGTCTGCCAGACTCAGTTCAGATCTTGTATAAAGCCACACGGTAGACCTGGTGAGTGACACAAAGCATTCTAAAGCTGGGTCCTCACTGCAGGAAGGCAGTTGCATGGCATCCTGGTCAACTCTTGGGCTTTGGAATTTGTGTTGGTTTGAGTCATTTATGTGGACCCCAGAAAATTATGCTCTTAAATTGAACCTATTGTAAACCTTTGATTAGATTAGGTCTTTTAAGGGCCATTTGATTAGATTGCTCCAATAGGGTGTAGCCCAGGGAGGGTCTTAATCCTCTTACTGTAGTCCTTTATAAATGGAGGGATAAAAAGCCACAGACACAGAATACAAGCTGGAGAGACAGAGAGAAACCCCAAGAGGCTGAGAGAGGGGTCCCAGAGGCCAGAGGCTAGAATCAGTGGATCACACAGGCATGGAAAGAGACCCCCAAGAGGCTGAGAGAGAAGGCCTATGGAGAGCAAGAGGCTGAAGCAATGAGGCCCAGAGGAGAGAGGAGAGGGGAGAGATGAGCAGACTCTGCTATGTGCCTGATCATCCACAGCTGAACTTGTGGAGAAAGTGAGCCTGGAGGGGAAGGCAGAGAATGTCAGAGCCACCATTGTGTCTTGCCATGTGGCAGGAGTCCAGGATCACCAGCAACCAACCTTTTGGGAGAGAGTGTCGCCTGATGCCTTGATTTGGACATTTTTCTGAGCCTCAGAACTGTAAGCTTTTAATCTAATAAATTCCCATTGTAAAAGCCAACACATTTCTGGTATATTGCTCCTGGCAGCTTTTAGCAAACTCAGACAGACTTCAATCTCGACTCCACCAATAATGAAGATGTGCCCTAGCTTCCTCATCTGTAAAATGGGGATGACGATATCACCTCCTGGAGTTGTAAAGATTAAATGGTATAATGATGCCTTGAACAGAGCTTGCACATAGTAGGTGTCAAAGTGAGTCTCCTTTCCTTTCTCCACTTCCCTTCCTTCCTATTCTGAGGTGGAGATATAGGGTGAGTTAAAAGATACCTATACATATAAACATGTTGGCAGTTTCTTTTTTTCAGTGACCTTTTGGACAGTTATTCAGAATGCCTGCCCCAAACTTTCCAAATCCTAGTTCAAAGCTCAGCTCTCCTGTACTTGTAAATCTCCCTTGATTCATCAGCTGAAGTTCCTGTGGGACTGAGAGCTGCACACCTTACTACATTGTGATCTTAGGGATCTTTTAATTGACTTTATTTCTCTATCTCTAGCAGAGCTAGAGGAAGGGAGGTGGAAGAAGGAAAGGAAACTCACCTTAACATCTGTGTGTGTCACTTTTCTACCAGGCACCTGTCACACATTACATTGTTTAACACTTACAATCCTCTAGGAGGTAATGTCCCCATTTACAGAGTTAGGAGCTAAAGCCCCTGATATACCATCAATAAGAAAAAAGAAGAGCTCTTCATAGAAACATGAGTAATGGCAGGAACAGGAAACCCTCTAAAGAAGCCAAACAAATATTTAGTCTACCTTTGCATTTGTGATTTCCATAGAAATAATCTGAAAGCAGCAAAATAACAATGAGTGTAGATTAGCGCTAAAATGAAGGAATATGCAACCATTAAAAGTGGTTATGTCAATAACTATTTATTGATTTGGGAAGCTAGCTATAAACTGTTGTTTAGTGATAAAAGCAAGTTCTAAAAGAATGTGCATAATGCTCTTCTAATGTGGTAATATAATCAATTAGTGCATATATCTATAAGAAAAATGTCTATAAAGATACACATGAAAATCTTAATGGCAGTTATTTCTAGCTGAAGGAATTATGCATCTGGCAACCAAGCTCCAGACCTCACCCTCCAAGAACACTGGGGTGACAGTCACACTTTCCCTAGTCTCTAGGGGACAGTCTCAACTCCCTCAGTACAGTGAGGTGGCAGCAACAGTCTCACTAATCTCTGGCTTACAGGCTCAACTACCTCAGAGCAGTGGGATGGCAACCTGACTCTCCCTAATCTTGGGGGAACAGGCCCAACCCCCTCAAAGCAGTGAGGTGGTGACCTAATTCTCCCCAACCACTGGGGAATGTGCTCCATCCTCTCTGTAGTCTGGGATGGCCAAACTCTCCCTGAACAATGGACGATCCACCCTCTACAAATGCTGGGGCAAACACACCCTTTCAGCACACATGGGTGAGGTCCCTCTTTTGGCTCAAAGAGATGTTTTAATTCCAGACCTCAGCATCCAGGGTTTTCCCCTTAAAGCCATTTTTCCTTCAATCTCTCCTCTCCCTGTCCCTTTTAATCCAGGCTGACAGGGTTTTGTTCATACAGAGCTTACAAAAAGCTTGTTGGTTTAGCATGCAGGAAACAGGGGTCCAAGCTGTCAGACATTAAGACTTTCCACAAGTCTTTCCTGGATAATTGTATTTCCAATCCTGACTTACAATTTTCAGGTTTAGGTAAGTCTTCACATGGGGCGCTATCCTCTGGAAGCTTTTCCTGGAAGCTTGGAATTTCCCAAATCAGTCTCTGGTTTCTTTTTGCCCAGAATTTTTGTTCTCATCTTATCTCTTTCCTCTTGTATTTTGCTATAAACTGCAAGGAGAATCCAGGCCACATTTTCCACATTTACTTTGGAAATTTCTTCAGCTAAATGTCCAAGCTCGTCATTTTCAAATTTTGCCTCCCATCTAACATCAGTTGTCAATTTTGCCAAGTTCTCTACAACTTTAAAACAAGGATTGCCTTTCCTCCAATTTCTAATAATAGTTTCATCATTTCCTTCTAAGGCCTTGCTGGAAATAACTTTAGGGTCCATATTCCTACTAACAGTTTCTTCAAAGCAATCTAGGCCTTTTCTGTCAAGCCTCTTACAATTCCTCCAAAATATATCCCTTACCCATTTATAAAACCATTCCAGCATTTTTGGTATTGCAGCAGCACAAACCCCACTCTTGGTACCAACTTTTGTTTTAGTTTGCCAAAGGGCTACTGATGCAAAGTACCAGAAATTTGTTGGCTTTTGTTAAGTGGGTTTATTTGGGGTGAAAGCTTACAGTTCCAAGGCTGTTGAAAAGTTCAAATCAAGGCACCGTCAGAGGTGCTTCCTCACCAGTCTCTCTGCCAAGGTCTTAGCCTTCCCCTTCGAGTTTACCATCTCTTAGAGCCCAGCTCCCAGAGCTCAGCTGTGATCAACCAGGCATATAGCGTGGCTTGTCTCCTCTTGAGTTGTTCCGTGGGCCCAGCCTCTTGGGGGCTTCGTGCTTAAGTGATTCTCTAGTCCTCCCTCCTATGGCAGGATCAAATATGGCAGGGTGTCCTTCTCCTGTGTCTGCCTGTCTCTTTCTGTGTCTCCATTTTTTTTCAAGCTGGCTTACACCTCACTGATGTAGTCCAATCAAAAGACCTAAATTGATCTTATCACATAAACCAATCAAAGGATCATCAACAGAATTTAATGCAATCAAAGGGTATCACACCCACAAGAATAGATTAGTATAAAAACACAGTCTTTTTCTTTTTGGGATTCACAAAATAATTTCAAACTCTTATACTGCCCTTTGACTTAGAATTATAGAAACAATGTCAAGGCACTAATGTAAGAAATGCATTCCCTTAAACCAAAAGAGACATGTTTACAAAATAAAACAATTCAAATACAAATAATTCAAATGGCCAACCTTTGAAGAATGGTTTTATAAATTATGGTCACAAAGATAATGGCATATCATATAGTTATTTAAAAAGTCATTTTGAAAATCATGAAGAAGCATGGAGAAATTTTATAATGTAATGGTTAAAGCAAAAAGAGCAATATAAAAATGTATCTCAGAATTGCAGCTATTTGAAATATGTCTAATTTGGGCAAATACTAGAAAGGATTACACAAAAGTGACTGTGGTAGGAATGAATGTGTTTCCCCCTCACTTAAAAGAAAAATTAAAGAAGATGATCAAATACTCATAAGAATTCAAAGATTACAAAGAGAGTAAGGTTCCCTGAATCCCTTCAGCTCACTCTGCCAATTCCATTCCCTTCACTTTCCAAAGTTAAACATTTTTACATATCTATATAATTTTTTAAAATCCTGAGAGCATATTTTACATATGGTTTTACATACTCTTACTTATATTTTGGCGATATTTTCTATTTATATAGAACTACTTCATTCTTTTTACTGGCTGTTTGGTATTCCATTATATTAGCTGTCCCTTCATAGAATTTTAGGGTGTTTTCATTTTTTTGCTATGACAAACAACAATGCAATTGTGCATACATTGTATTATATTGCACCTGTCCAAGTATTTCTAGGTGGTGAACTTTTATAAATGAAATGTTGGAGTAAAAGGCCACTTGTATTTAAATTTTGATGGACACTGCCAAATTGCTACCCAAAGGACTGTACTTGGTTACATTCCACCAATAGTGTGTGAAGGTGTATGTTTTCCCACACACTTGTCAACCCTGGGTATTATAAAATTTATTCATGTTTTATATTTCTGCCTTGGGAAGGAATATCATCAAACATTTTCTTTAATTTTCATTTCTCCATGCTTAATGTTGAGCATCTTTTCACATGTGTATTGGCAATTTGTATTTCTCCATTGAATTATCTGTTGTTTTCTTTTATCCATTCTTCTACTGGATGTTTGAATTTATCTTACTGATATGTAGAAGTGCTTTGTGCCTTATAGATACTAATCTTTTCCTTCATACGTTGCAAATATTTTCTCCCTGTCCATGATTGTCTTTTAGGTTTCTTTGTGATTATTGCATGTAGCTTTTAAATTTTTATGTAGTTAAATCTATCAATTTTCAGAGAATCTGTTCTATTTAGAAAGTCCTTTCCCATCTAAAATAGAAGAGATATTCTCCTGTTTATTTCTAGTACTTTATACTTTTGTTCCTTAATTTTAATTCTTTGGTATATTGAAAATTTATTTTTAATTTATGGGGTGAGGCAGGGGATTTAATTTCCCCCCTCAAATTATTTACCAATGATGAAATAGACCATTATTTTCTTAGTGACACCTTTATCGGATACAAATTTCTGTACGTCCACGGGATTGCTTCCGGATTCTATTTTGATTTCCTATTTGCCTGGGTAGTTCCACAATATAACATTAATTATTTAATTTTTAAGTATAGTCAGATATCTGTAGGGGAAGTGCTCCCCTGTGCCCCAGCCAGCCCCGACCAAATCTTTGGGAAGTTGTTAAGACTGCAGGCTCTAGAGCCAGGATGCCTATACCCTAACCTGCAGCTTACTAGCTATTGAACTTGGGCAGGTTGCCTTATCTCTCTGTTTCAGTTTCCGGATTTTTAATATGGGGATAACGATAGTTTAATCTAAAATAGTTTTACTGTATTGAGATCGGAGACTGTGGCTTATGTGATTTCTGTGCTTTATAATTTATCACAGTTTTCTTTGTGGCCACATACATAGACAATTTTTGTAAATTTACATGGTTTGAACATAATGAATAGTTTCTGTTTGATGCATACAAAGTTCTAAATATATTAAAGAAAATTAGCTGTGCTACTGAAATCCTCTATATTCTCATACTTTTAGTCTTTTTAATTTGAAGATATGCTATCTCTGTCAAACTAGGGTAATTAGGGCAGTCTTTTTTTTGGAAGAAAACAAATATTTTGTCTTATTTCTGCCAAATTATTTGGGTTTTGTTTTTTATGTTTTTTCTCCTGGTTCTCATTTTTAGCTGAAGTAGTTCATGTTTTGTTTGCTCCCCTCTTTTTTTTTTTTTTCCCCTTAGTGATTTGCACTAAGTCATAATTGTTTGTATTTTTAGTTAGTATTCTTAAATTTTATCTCCCTTTGATGAATTGAGTCTTTTATCATTTTGAAGTTTACATCTTTACTTGGGGAAATAATCCTTGTCTTGAAGTCTATTTTATTTAATGTGAATATAGCCACCTTACCTTTCTTGACATTAATTTCTGCACAGAAGATCTTTTTCCATCCTTTTACTTTCTGCCTATCTGTGTTTTTACATTCAAAGTATGTCTTTTGTAAACAGTATTTAGTTGTATCTTTTATTTTATGTAATCTGGTCAATCCCTGCCTTTTAACTGGAATGGTTAAACCATTTACAATTAATGTAATTATTGATATGGTTGAATTTGTCTACCATCTTGCAATTTGTTTTCTCTTTGTTCCTTATCCCCCTTTTCTGTTTTCCTTTTGATTAATCAAATAAACTTTAATGTATTTCATATTGTCTTCTTTATTAAATTTTTAGATATACCTTCTTAAATTTTTTTTTCAATGGTTGTTCTAGGGATCACAACATGCATTTTTAACTTATCACTGTCTCCCTTAAGTCAGTATGACACTATTTCATATAAAATGACAGAATCTTACTATAATTTCTCCCTTCATGTCTACAGTGCTTTGCCATATATTTTACTTTTATGCATTTATGTTATAAATTCCACAAGACGTTGAAATTATTTTTTTGCATGAAACAATGAATAAACTTTTACAGAAATTAAGAAATATATAGTTTTAAATATTACTCACATATTTATCATTGCTAGTGTTCTTCATTGCTTTGTTCAGATTTGGCTTTCCATTCGAGATCATTTTCTTTAAGCCTGAAGAACTTCCTTTAGCATTTCTTGTAGTGCAAGTTTGCTGGAAATGAATTATCTTAGCTTTTGTTTGCCTGATAGTATCTTTATTTTGGAAAGCAATTTTTGTCCAATATAGAATTCTAAGTTGACAGTTGTTTTCCTTTCAGCACTTTAAAGATATCTTTGCACCGTCTTGTAGGATTCTTTTTTTCTGATGAGAAGTCAGGTGCCATTGTTACTGTTGTTTACCTGAATATAATGTGTTGTCCCCCTCTGTCTGCTTTTAAAACTTTCTCTTTATGTTTGAGTTCCAGCAGTTTGACTATGATGTGTTTAGGTTGACCTCCTTTGTATTTTTCCTGCTTGGGTTCATTGAGATTTTTGGTGATATAGTTTGATGTCTTCCATCAGTTAAACATTCTTAGACATTTTTTTCCAAATATTTATTCAATGCCATTCTCTCTATCTTCTCTTTCTGGTTCTTCAATTACACATATATTAGACAATTTTATATAGTTCCACAGGTCTTGGATGCTCTGTTCTATTTTATTTTATCTTTTTGCTCCCTTTGCTTTACTTTAAGATCATTTCTATTCACTTGTCTTTGAATTCACTAATTCCAGTGAGCTAATGAATTTTTTAATTGCAGATGTTTAAGTTTTTAGCTCTAGAATCTACATTTGCCACTTTTTTAGAGTTTCAGTTTATCTTCTAATGTTTACCATATGTGCACTCATTCTGTTCATGTTTCTTTATAATCTTTTAACATATTTATAGTAGAAAACGCTTTCCTTTTCTGCTAATCTAACATCACCTTGATCTAGATTCTGATTGACTCTTTTTTTATTTGATTATGGGCCCAGGCTTCCCTGCTTACTTTGCATATATAATAATTTTTTTATTGCATATTGGACATTGTAGAGATTCTGAATTGTGTTGTCCTCTAAAGAGTTTTTTTTTTTTTAAGGTACCAGGGCCAGGAATTGAACCTGGGACCTTGTATGTGGGAAGCTGGTGCTCAACCACTCAGCTCCCCTGAGTTGTTTTCTTTTTGTTTGTTTGCTTGTTGTTTTTTGTTTGTTTGTTTGTTTTTGTTTTGTTTTTAGGAGGCACTGGGAAGTTGGGGATGTGGGAAGCAGGCGCTCAACCGCTTGAGCCACATCTGCTCCCCTCTAAAGACTTTTGAGGGTTTTTTCATGCAGGCAGGTAATTTATTGTTGGATCACCTTAATCCTTCATTTAAGGCCATGCTTGGGTGCTTTGATTTCCGTTTTGCCTTAGGTTTTACAGTGTAGACCTTAGTTCTAGGATATGGTTCTTATTCTTATGGTGTGGCTCTTACGACTTGCAAAAACGTCAACTTCAAACTCTTGTCTCCTAGCACTGCCAGCTGCTGAAATCTCAGCTCAACTTTTAGACTTTAGCTGTTACTTTCTACCGGGGTCGTTGGATTTCTTGCCCTGCTCACTGCAATTTATGAGTTAACCAATGATTTGAAGGAAATTTCTATGCAGATTTTTGGGTTCCTCCTCTGGGGCTCTGTCCTTTACAGGGAAGTTTCTTCTTTGCTGTATTAGCCACCAGTTTATACCCATTTATGTACTTTTCAGATTTTTTTTTTCCTATTCTGCTTTGCTGATGGCACCCTCTGCCTATGAATTTATGTTTATGTCTTCATTCTTTTCAGTGATATTTTGAGAGGGAAGATAAAGTGTGTGGGTTTAATCAGCCATCTTGAACTAGACATCTCTTTTAAAAGGTTTTCAAATTTTTCTTTGATGCAGTGTTACCATTTTTCATATACAAAAATATTGACAATCTATTGTCTCCTACTTTCACTTATGAACATTTTCATCATCATCAATGGTGAACATCAATGATGAACATCATCATCATTCAAGCAGCCTTTACTTTGTCCACTTAATATTTTACATATTTTTCAAGACTCAGCTCAGAATTTACTTTCTTTGTGAGGTGTTGTCTGAACATACTAGCCTTGAATAAATGTGTATAATACTGATAACAGTTATGTAGAAGCCCCACATTTATCTTTTTTTTTTTTTAATGATTTAAATACTTGGTTGCTGGGTATATTGAGCTGTAATTCACTTTTGTGGGTCAATGCAAAGATCTTCAGTCTTGTAATGAGAACCCACTAAATTAGACCTTTAAAGTATGAATGCTTTATTTATAAAAAGCCATGTGAACCAGAGATGCTTTGTTTTGATTTTCCCTGACACAAATGTTCCTTTTGCTATTTGCTAAAAGTGGCAAACTGAGGATGTTTGGTTTTTAGATGGCTGCTGCTGCTGCTAATGATAATAGTGGTAATATAATAATAAAAGCCAATATTATTCAGCACTTATTATATGCCAGACAGTGTATTAAGGGCTTTTAACTCATTTACTCATTAAATCTTCAAACAGTACTACGAGTTAGGGATGTTATAATTCTTGTTTTGAGTGAGAAATCCAAGGCTTAAAGAGGTTAAAGAACTTGCCCAGTGTCATTCTGTTAATAAGTGAGATGACAGTGCTTCGAGTGAAAATTTTAAATTGAGTGTTTTATGTATTGGGACAATTTGTATCAGGTTTGGGTGGGGAGGGAAAATGAAGGGACAACCCCAGTATAATCATGACATGAAGGGGATCAGGACAAGCACCACAGAGTGACTCAATTTATACCCAGTGTCTGAGCTGCAAGAGTCCCTGGGGAGCGTCTCCTTGCCTCATCTATCACCTCCTTTTTTGCTTTATTTTTTTTTTTTTAACTCATGTCCTCTGCTGTTCAGCAGCAGAACTGAGCCTAGAAGCTCAGTCTCTTGACTTCTGGCCCCACAGGCGTACCATAACATGTGGCCCCATCTGTTCCCAATAATGCCCGTTCCTTCACATTTGGGCTTGCCCTTTTCCTGTCCTATTGGGACCATTTGGATACAGCTGTGTTTTCCAGGCAGCCTTTGTGAAGCAGCTAATTGGGAGAGCTGCTTCTTATCAAAACACACTTGTTCAAAAGGCAGTCCTGGCAATTCCAGTCAGCCTGTGTATCACACTGCTGTGGGATGCGCAGAGAGGACGTCTGGCAGTCCAGAGAACAGCACGAGGTGACAGAGGAAGCAAGCCTTGCCTGGGGGCTCTCTTGTCTGAAGTTTCCTGTGGGCTTTCTCTGAAGCATGGGAAGAAGGAGGAACTTAAGGTTTGGGGGTGGGTATTTCCAGAGGTGTTTTCTCTACAAAGACTGACGTTAAGAACCGGAGGTACCACATGTCACACTGAGAATATCTGTATGCATATCTCTGCAGATGGTGACACATCACAGTTCCCTTGTCTGGGAATAGAAGTGGAGGATGTGTGGGGACAGAAGAGTCCATTCACCTCACTTCGTGTCTGAAGTCATCTGCATTCATCTACTCCTTTGCCTTCAGGCATGCTTTGACTGTGTCCCTTTGTGTCTGGAACCGTGCCAGGCCTTGGGGACACAGAGGTCAATATTGCCAGGAGCCTGTCACATTTCCTCAGGAACCCCAATCATGCCACCAGTGGACAGCAGGGTCCTAGGAGATTGGGGTACAGCCAGGCCAATCTCACAGGTTTGGGAGACTGCCAGTGCATGAGGACTTGCTGGGAAGAGTTATGGGGGGAACAATGTAGTTGGGTGCTTGGGTGGGAAGAATAGTAGTCCTCAAAGCTGGGAGAAAAAAAGGAGTGGAGAACCCCACAGACAAGCTCTGACTGTCCTCTCCATGGACCTTGCTGCTGGCTCTCCAGCCCCAGGGCCTGCACTTTGAACTGCTTTTCCAGTAGTAACAGTTGCTCCTGCTGTGTCTCCTCCTTCCTTCTTCTTTTTGAGTGCTTACTATGTGCCAAGTGCACTTCTTATGCTTTCTGTGCCATTATCTCATCAAATCTTTTTTTTAATGTATTTTTTTAAAGATACTTAGATTATACAAATGTTACACAAAATATATAGGGATTCCCATATGCCCCGCTCCCCACACCTCCCACACCCTCCCACAGAAACAGCATCCTTCATTAGTGTGGCACATTCATTGCAATTGATAAACACATCCTGGGGCTTTGCCACTGAGCATGGACCATAGTCCACATTGTAGTTTACACTCTCTCCCATACAGTTCTGCAGGCTACGGGAAGATATATGATGCCTATATTTTTCATTGCAATGCCATTCAGGACAATTCCCAAGTCCTGAAAAAGCCCCTGCATTACACCTGTCTTTCCCTACCGCTGCCCCCAGAGCCTCCAGTGGCCACTGCCTCCACATCAAAGTTGTAATTTCTTCCATTGCTAGAATCACAATAAGTCTATAGTAGAATACCAGTAAGTCCACTCTAGTCCATAGTTCATTCCCCATTCCTAAGGATTCTGGGGTGGTGATGTCCACTCCACCTCTAATTGAGAGGGGTCTTTGATCCCATACAGCCGATGGGTGGGACTCTCTTTCTTGCAGTTATAGACTCTCCCATTTCCTTGGTATGGTGGTTGTCAATCCTCACCTCCTTGTTAGTTGTCCTGGGTGAGTCCAATGAACTGGAGAGTAGGTGTGGCAACTCCGCTGAGGCTCAGGGCCCATCTGGCACATGGACAGTCCAAAGATTCCAGTCTCTTGGACATACACCTACCAACTCCAGCACCAAGTATAGGTTCAAATAGAAGGGACAGATGAGCCATGTGTAGGGAAGCCATAACTGAGTCCAACTCCGTCACTCTCAGGAGCACAAACTCCAAAGTAGGGCCCACTGGCAAGGCACCAAACTCTGGAGCTATCTGCCCTGACCATTGGACCTGGGTGTCTCCAGAGCCCTCAAGAGCCCCACTATTTGAGGTAGTATCCACTTTGGCAGTCTGGAGAACCTGCTGAGATCTGTATAAGCATCACCTCTGGGATGGCCTCCCGACCCACTTTGAAGTCTCTTAACCATATAAACTCTTTCGTCTTTACCTTTCCCCACCTTTTTTTGAGGTCTTTTTCCAGTTGCTTTGCTAGTAGGTGCCTGGTAGTAATCCCATGGTGCCAGGGAGGCTCATCCTGGGAGTCATGTTCCACACTGGGGAGAAGGTAATACATTTATATGCTGAGTTTGGCTTAGTGAGAAGCCACATTTGAACAACATGGAGGTTCTCAGGAGGTGTATTAGTCAGGGTTAACTTGGGAAACAGAATCAACAAGAGATATCTGTCAATAATAGGAGATTTTAAAAGAGTCTCTCACACGACCGTGGGGATGCACAAGTCCAGGTTCCGCAGGCAGGCTGCAAACCAGGGGCTCCGATGAAAGTCCGATGAAAGGTCCTTGATGAGTTTCTGGGAGAAGTTGCCTGTCCAACGATGAGCTGGGAAATTCCTTCTGAATATTGAAATCACTTCCCTTTTTAAGGCATTCAACTGATTGGATAAAAGCGTCACCAATTGATGATGCAATCTCCCTGATTGATGAAGATGTAATCAGCCATCCATGCAGTAAACTCACTGGTGATCAAAGTCCATAAATGCTCTTGTATTGCATTTAGCCCAGTGCTTGCTGGACCAAACACCTGGACACAATTACCTGGCCGAGTTGGCACATTAGCCTAACCATCACAGGAGGCAATTCTTAGGCACCCTACAACACTAGGCTAAGTTTCAATTTCAAGGGCAAAGGTTCACAAGCATAGTCATCAATATCAAGGGCTCATCAGTGTACCATCCTCCTTCGCCAGTCATTGCCCCTGCACTTGGGGGACAGTTGCTGCTACATTAGAGAATGTGACAGAGCTCTCCAGAATGGGAATTCAATATTCTCTCAGTTATTGTGTGAATATCCTCCCACTGTGACAATACCCCATGAACACTTGAGCACATTTATATACTTTATATGTATATCCAGGTGAACTTCCTCCCATGTATCCCCCATCACTGATAGTCCACACCACTGATCCTCCCCTGCTCCATTAGTAATCCTTCCGTAATCTAAAGCTTCTTCAAAAATGAAGCCAATAAAATAGACAAATATAATTAATAGGAAAATGAAATAATAATGGTAGGTTTAAATATAAAAGTAAAGTACATAAAAATTTAAAACTAAAAATAAAATTGAAAAATTGGGATATTAAAAAATAATGAAAAATACTAAAAAAATTTTTTGACATTTTGCCTCTCATCACTGTAATATCTGTTGTCCTGTATGTACAGTGACATTTTCTTCTATTTATTCCCCAGTGTCTTTCTTTTTTCATTTTGTTTTCAAAGAAGTTTTAGGTCACAGTAAAGTCACATACAGAATACAGGGGGCTCTCATATACCCAACATCCTCCCCCTTTTCTCCCTTCCCATATTAATACCTTTTTATATGTGGATGTATATTTGTTACAACTGATATAGGTAGTGAAACATAGCTACTAACCATGGTCCATGGTTTACATTATGGTTTACTTTTTAGACCATACACTTTTATAAATTTTGATGATATTTAACATGGCCTGTGTCCATCATTGCAAGATCATGTAGAACACTTCCATTGCCCACTAAATACCCCCATTCCATCTATTCTATTCCTCCCTCCGCCTCCCCTCGGGGCCCACGGCGACCACCCAGCTTCACTCCTTGGATGATAAGATTCATAGTTACTTGCAACAACAGTGAGGTCTTGACACACTCGTTTGTCCTGCCCTATTAGGAACCACCCATACTCTCAAGAGACTCCCGCCCCTCTATTTGAGAACATATCAGTCCTCCCCAGGATGGGAGTCCAGCTCCGATCTCCACCGACTGATACAACACATTATGACAAAATGATCATTCGCACACTCCCTAGAAGCCTGCCCCAGGTGTGCCCTGTCCCGAATGCCCCCCATCCAACACCCTCAACCAGTAACCCTTCCTTGTCATATTGCCCTAAGAGCATTCCCAATTTTGTACTTTCAACCACATACCTGCCAATCCCCAGTGTTCACCTGGTCCCTCCCCCAACCCTCCCCACAGTTCCATGGACTGTCCAACTCACCCTCCCCACTCCACCCACCTGTCAAACCTGCACCACCCAATTCAATAGTATCACTATCCTCCTGTCATATCCCTTCAATGCCCAACTACACACTTCCGCCTTATAGATTACACCTGTATGGGCATTGGCTCAAAACCTTTTTGTCCCTTTCTATTTCCTGTAAACCTATCTTCCAGACAATAGCTCTCTGAGTTGCTCGATTTGCTTAGTTCATATCAGTGTGGTTATGTAATATTTGTCCTTTGATGCCTGGCTTGCTTCACTCAACATAAGGTCCTCAAGATTCATCCATGTTATCCAGTGTGTTAGCACTGTATTCCTTCTTACAACTGAGTAATATTCCATTGTATGTATGTACCACATTTTGTTTATTCATCTGTTGATGGGCATTTGGGTTGATTGCAACTTTTGGCAAAAGTGAATAATGCTGCTATGAACATTGGTGTACGTGTATCTGTTCATGTCCTTGCTTTCAGTTCTTCTGGGTATATAACCAGCAGTGGAATTACTGGATCATATGGCAGTTCTATAGTGAGTTTTTTGAGGAACAGTCAAAATGTTCTCCACAATGTCTGGACCCCATCCTACATTCCCACCAGCATAGATGAGGGTTCCCATTCCTCCACATCCTCTCCAACAGTTGTAGTCCTATTTTTTTAATAGTCATCAGTCTAATGGGTGTAAGATGGTATCTCACTGTAGTTTTGATTTGCATTTCCCTAAAATCTAGTGATGTTGAGCATCTTTTCATGTGCTTTTTAGCCATTTGTATTTCTTCCTTGGAGAAGTGTCTTTTCAGGTCGCTATCCCATTTTTTAAATGGGTTGTTTGTCTTTATTTTCGAGGTATAGGATTTCTTTATATATGCTGGATATTAGGCTCCTATCAGATATATAGTTGCCAAATATTTTCTCCCATTGGGTAGGCTGCTTGGGTGCTGATGCAAAATACCAGAAATCGGTTGGTCTTTATAAAGGGTATTTATTTGGGGTAGAAGTCCACAGTTACCAGGCCATAAAGCTTCTTCCCACACCAAAGTCCATTGCCACGTGTTGGAGCAAGACAGCTGCCGACTTTGCCAGGGTTCAGGCTTCTTGGATTCCTTTCTTCCTGGGGCTGCATTTTTCTCTGGATTTAGATCCTCTGTTTCCTCCACAAGGTCAACTGTAGACTATGAGTCTCTCTAGGCTTTGCTTCTCTCCACAAGGCCAGCTGTGAACTCTCAGGCGAATGGCTCGTCTCTATCCCGGGACCTTCTCTCCTTCCTCATCAGAACTCCAACATCAAAACTGCTCCAACACTGTCCTTTGCTGTATCTTTTATCTTCAATTCCCCCACCTACCAAGGGGTGGGGCTCAACGACCTACTGACGTGGCCCAGTTATTGCCCTAATCATAACCTAATCATGCCCAGATTAGCAGACCAGTTTACAAGCATGATCCAATATCTATTTTTGGAATTCATAATTACATCAAACTGTCCAACTGCTACACTGCCTTTTTACTTTCTTGATAACCTCCTTTGAGGTTCAAAAGTTTTTAATTTTGAGGAGATCCCATTTATCCTTTTTTTATTTTGCTGCTTGTGCTTTGGGTGTGAAGTTCATGAAACCATTTCCTATTACAACGTCCTGTAGATGTTTCCCTACATTATCTTCCAAAGTCTTTATGGTCTTGGCTCTTATATTTAGATCTTTGATCCATCTTGACTTGATTTTTGTATAAGATATGAGATGGAGTTCCTCTCTCATTGTTTTGGTTATGCATATCCAGTTCTCCAAGTACCATTTGTGAAGAGGCCATTCTCTCCCAGTTGAGTGGGCTTGGTGGCCTTGTTGAATAACAGATGATTGTATATGTGAGGATCTATCTCAGAACTCTCAATTTGGTTCCATTGGTTGGTATGTCTATCCTTGTGCCAATGCCATGCAGTTTTAATTACTGTAGCTTTGTAGTATGTTTTAAAGCCAGGTAGTGTGATTCCTCCAATTTCATTTTTCTTTTTCAATATGTCTTTGACTATTTGGGGCCGCTTGGCCTTCCATATAAATTTCATAGCTAGTTTTTACATTTCAGTAAAAAATGCTGTGTTGATTTTTATTGAGATTGCATTAAATCTGTAGATTAGTTTAGGTAGGATAGACATCTTGATGATGTTTTTTTGTCTTCCTATCCATGAACAGGGGATATTCTTTCATTTATTTAAGTCTTCTTTGATTTCCTTTAACAGTGTTGTGTAGTTTTCTGTGTATAAGTCATTTACATCTTTAATTTATTCCAAGGTATTTGATTTTTTAATTACTATTGTAAATGGTATTTTTTTTTCTTGATTTCCTCCTCAGATTGCTCATTATTGGAGTATAGAAAGTCTACTGATTTTTATGCATTGATCGTATAGCCTGTGACTTTACTGAATTCGTTTATAAGTTCTAGAAGCTTTGTTGTAGATTTCTCAGGGCTTTCTATGTATAGGATCATGTCATCTGCAATTAGTGAAATTTTTCTTCTTCCTTTCCAATTTGGATGCATTTTATATCTTTTTCTTGCCTCAGTGCTCAAGGAAGTACTTCTAACACAATGTTAAATAGGAACAGTGATGGTGGGCATCCTTTTCTTGTTCTCGATCTTAGAGGGAAACCTTTTAGGATTTCACCATTGAATATGATGTTAGCTGTGGGTTTTTCATATATACCCTTTATCATGTTCAGAAAGTTTCCTTCTATTGCTATCTTTTGCAGTGTTTTTAATCAGGAAAGGGTGCTGTATTTTGTCGAATGCTTTTTCTGCGTCCATAGAGATTATCATGTGATTTTTTCTCTTTCAATCTGTTTATGTAGTGTATCACATTGATTGATTTTTGGATGTTGAACCATCCTTGCATACTTGGGGTGAAACCCACTTGGTCATGGTGTATAAGTCGTTTGATGTGTTGTTGAATACAATTAGCAAGTATTTTGTTGAGGATTTTAGCATCTAGTTTCATTAGAGAGATTGGTCTGTAAGTTTCCTTTCTTGTGGCATCTTTGTTTGGCTTTGGTATTAGGGTAATGTTGGCATCATAGAATGAGTTAGGCAATGTTCCTTCTACTTCTATTTTTGGAAGAGTTTAAGCAGGATTGGTGTTAGTTCTTTCTGGAATGCTTGGTAGAATTCATCTGTGAAGCCGTGGTCCTGGGCTCCTCTTAGTCAGGAGGTTTTTGATGACTGATTCTTTCTTGTTACTTGTGATTGGTCTGTTGAGTTCATCAATTTCTTCTTTTGTAGATGTAGGCTGCTTGTGAGTTTCTAGGAATTTGTCCATATCCTCTAAATTATCCTTCTTGTTGTCATATAATTTTTCAAGGTATCCTCTTATGATGCTTTTTATTTCTTTGGAGTCAATGGTGATATCCCTTTCCTCATTTCTTATTTTGCGTATTTGCATGTGCTCTCTTTTTTTCTTTGTTAGTCTAGCTAAGGGATTGTCAATTTTATTGATCTTCTCGAAGAACCAGCTTTTGGTTTTGTTTATTTTTTCTAGTGCTTTATTTTCTATTTCATTTAGTTCTGCTCTAATCTTTGTTATTTTCTTTTTTCTACTTCCTTTGGGGTTAGTTTGTTGTTGTTTTTCTAATTCCTCCAGTTGTACAGTTAGATCTTCAATTTTAGCTCTTTCTTCTTTTTTGATATATGCATTTATGGCTATGAATTTCCCTCTCAGTACAGCTTCTGCGTCCCATAGGCTTTGATATGTTGTGCTGTCATTTCCATTCGTTTCAAGGTAGTTACTGATTTCTTTTGAGATTTCCTTCTTGACCCACTGTTTGTCTAAGAGTATGTTAACATCCACATCTTTGTGCCTAATCTGGTTCTCTGGCCCTTACTGTTTTCCAACTTCATTCCATTGTGGTCAGAGAAATTACTTTGTATAATTTCAATCTTTCTGAATTCATTGAGCATTATCCTGTGACCTAGCTTGTGGTCTATCTTGGAGAATGATTCATGTGCACTTGAGAAGAATGTATATTCCGCTGTATTTGGCTGTAGCGTTCTGTATATGTCTATTAGGCCCAGATCTTCTAATGTATTATTCAAAGTCTTTGTTTCTTTATTGATTCTCTGTCGAGATGTTCTGTCTAATGGTGATAATAGTGTATTAAAGTCCCCCACTATAATTTTAGAGGCATCTATTTCTCCACGTAGTTTTTCCAGTGTTTGCCTCATGTATCTTGAGGTACCTTGGTTAGGTGCATAAATGTTTATGATTGTTCTTTCTTCTTGAAAGATTACCCCTATTCCTAATATGTAGTGTCCATCTTTGTCTCTTACAATGGTTTTACATTGAAAGTCTAGTTTTTCTGGTATTAGTATAGCTACTCCCGCTCTTTTTTGGTTATTTGCTTGTAAGATTGTTTTCCAGCCATTCACTTTCAGCCTCCTTGTGTTCCTGGGTCTAAGGTGGGTTTCTTGTAGACAACATATAGATGGGTCATATTTCCTTATCCATTCTGCCAAGTAACTCTCAAGGAATTACTTACATTAGCCATATTTTCTCTGGGTTTATGTATGTCATATGTTGTTTTTATTTCTTTTTGACTTTTTGGTTGTTCTTACACTCTCCTCCAACTCTCTCTCTCCTGTTTTTTTCCTTTCAACCTGCAGAACTCCCTTCAGTATTTCTTGAAGGGCGGGTTTTTTTGTTGGCATATTCTCTTAATTTCTGTTTGTGAATATTTTGAACTCTCCACCATTTTTGAATGCCAGCTTTGCTGGATAGAGAATTCTTGGCTGGAAGTTTTTTTTTTTTAGTGCCTTAACTATGTCATACCACTGCCTTCTTGCCTCCATGGTTTCAGATGAGAAATCAGTACTTATTGAACTTTCCTTGTATATGATGGTTCTCTTTTCTCTTGCTGCTTTCCGTATTTTCTCTTTGTCTTGAGCACTGGACAGTTTGATGAAAATATGTCTTCGAGTAGGCCTGTTGTGATTTATACTGTTTGTGGTGTGCTGCACTTCCTGGACATGTAAATCCATCTCCCTCAATAGGGTTGGGAAGTTCTCAGCCATTATTTCCTCTAACACCCCTTCTATCCCCTTTCCCTTCTCTTCTCCCTCTGGGATGCCTATAATGCGTATGTTTGTGTATTTTGTGTTGTCATTCAAATCCCCAAGTCCCTGCTGGATTTTTTCTATCTTTTTATCCATCTGTTTTACTATCTGTTTAATTTCAGATGTACTGTCTTTCACATCGCTAATTCTTTCCCCTGCCTGTTCAAATCTGCCATTATGTGCTTCCAGTGTATTTTTTATTTCTTGCATTGTGCCATTCATCACCATCATATCTGTTATCTTTTTATGTATGTTTACAATTTCTTCGGCATGTTCTCCCAGTGTCTTTGTAATATCCTTGATCTCTTCCTTCACTTCATTAAGTTGGTCCATGGTATTTGTTTGGATGGCTTTAATTAGTTGTTCAGTGTTCTGCGTCTCTTCCTGGTTTTTAGTTTGTTCATTGGACTGGGCCATGTCTTTCTATTTCTTAGTATGGTTTGTAATTTTTTGTTGTTGTCTGGTCATCTTTTTATCTTGATGGGTTTATTCACTTGATTAGCTTCTCTCTCTACTTTAGGGTTTTAGTTAGTTGCTGTTTTTGTGTGTGTGTTTAGTTTTCTCTTTGACACTTTGTATTAGTCAGGGTTCTCTAGGGAAACAGAATTAACAGGAGATAACTGTCAATAATATGAGATTTTATAAGAGTTAGTCATGTGACCGTGGGGATGCACAGGCAGGCTGCAAACCAGGGCCTTCGATAAAAGTTCAATGAAGGTCCTTTGAGGAGTTTCCAGGAGACGTTGGCTGTCCAAAGACAAGCTGGGAAATTCTCTCTGAATGATGAAATCACTTCCCCTTTTCAGGCATTCAACTGATTGGATAAAGCATCACTCATTGCTGAAGGCAATCTCCTTGACTTTTATAGATATAATCAGCTATCTATGCAGTAAACTCACTGGTAACTAAAGTCCATAAATGTCCTTGTATTACAATTAGCCCAGTGCTTACTTGACCGAACAACTGGGCACAATTACCGGGCTGAGTTGGCACATTAGCCTAACCATCACAGTCCACTCTTTGTCAACTCGGCAGCCATACACATTACCTTAAACCATACTTAGTCTCTAAGTAAACACAATAACAGACAAGTATACATATATATTTCTACCTAACAATGTTCATCATACCTGCATACAACCAGAAACACATTAATTCCCTACAGAATAGGATGCAAGTCCTTGGGTAATATTCACTCTTAAACTTGACATCCTTAAATATTATGACATGGAATTAATACAACTTTTCATATGATAGGGGAAAAGGTTGGGGAAGAAAACAAAGAAATTCGTTTTGTGTACATATACAATGATACTCATAACGAAACATGAAAGAAGGGTTCATGACTATTACAGTCCTCATTTCTGTAACTGGTCATGTGTTTGAAGTTCATATTTATCACTGCCTTCTTCCACTACCCATTCCATGTTCCCGTTACCTTCAGCAAGCACTTCAGCTGGCTGTGGTTCTTTGCCTGGTGGGGTGACCCAAACTTTCATTCACAAAGATTCTGGGCCATTGTTAGTTCTGCTTGAATTGGTTTGTTGCAATTTTCCATTGACTTTAATCACAGGACATGGCAGTACTAGGAGACACCCTAGAGGGTCTCCTGTATTCCAGGCAAACTCTTCTTTACCCCCATTATATAGATGTAGTCCTATTTCCCCTTGATAGGATCAATCACCCCAGCCAGTACAGAATTCCCTTCTTTGCCTGTTGATTTACAGGTAAGAGGAGCCCAAAGTGGCCAAGTGGCAGTCTTAACTTCCAGTTCAGTGGAATCATTGTTATGTTCCCTGGTGGCAGCACTCCTCCTTTTGGGACTAAAACCTGTAGACCAGCAGAGCTTAAGGTTGCAGGGACAGGAAGCAAAAAATTTCCTAGTGGGCCACTAGGGGTAACAGTGAGTGGTTGCACTCCCGTTTCCACCCCTTGATTCCTGGACCCATGAATCCTGGCTATGGGAGAAACAGCACCATAGAGAGGATGCTGATTCAGACCATACACAGCCTCCTGGAGAATATTGCTCCAGCCCTGTAAGGTATTACCACCTAGTTGGCGCCGTAATTGAGTCTTCAAAAGGCCATTCCACCATTCTGTTAATCCAGCTGCTTCAGGGTGATGGGGAACATGGTAAGACCAGTGAATTCCATGGGCATGTGCCCATTCCCATACATCATTTGCTGTGAAATGGGTTCCTTGATTGGAAGCAATGCTGTGTGGAATGCCATGGCGGTAGATAAGACATTCGGTAAGTCCATGGATGGTAGTTTTGGAAGAAGCATCGCGTGCCGGAAATGCAAACCCATAGCCAGAGTATGTGTCTATTTCAGTTAAAACAAATCGCTGCCCCTTCCATGGTGGAAGTGGCCCAATGTAGTCCACCTGCCACCAGGTAGCAGGCTGGTCACCTCAAGGAATGGTGCCATATCTGGGGCTGAGTGTGGGTCTCTGCTGCTGGCAGATGGGGCATTCAGCAGTGGCTGTAGCCAAGTCAGCCTTGGTGAGGGGAAGTCCATGTTGCTGAGCCCATGCATAACCTCCATCCCTACCTCCATGGCCACTTTGTTCATGAGCCCATTGGGCAATGACAGGAGTGGCTGGGGAAAGAGGCTGAGCATTAGCCACAGAGTGGGTCATCTTATCCACTTGATTATTAAACTCTTCCTCTGCTGAAGTCACCCTCTAATGAACATTCACGTGGGACACAAATATGTTCATGTTTTTTTGCCCACTCAGAAAGATCTATCCACATAGCTCTTCTCCAGACCTCCTTGTCACCAATTTTCCAATCATGTTCCTTCCAAGTCCCTGACCATCCAGCCAAACCATTGGCAACAGCCCATTTATCAGTGTACAAATGCACCTCTGGCCGTTTCTTCTTCCAAGCAAAATGAACAACTAGGTGCACTGCTCGAAGCTCTGCCCACTGGGAGGATTTGCCCTCACCGCTATCCTTCAAGGATGTCCCAGAAAAGGGCTGCAGTGCTGCAGCTGTCCACTTTCGGGTAGTACCTGCATATTGTGCAGAATCATCTGTAAACCAGGCCCGAGTTTTCTCATTCTCAGTCAGCTGATTATAAGGGACTCCCCAAGAGGCCAAAGCTGTGGGCTGGGAAAGAGAAGGTAACATGGCTGGGGTGGTGACCATGGGCATTTGGGCTACTTCCTCATGTAGCTTACTTGTGCCTTCAGGACCTGCTTGAGCCCTATCTCATATATACCACTTCCACTTTATTATGGAGTGCTGCTGTGCACGCCCAACTTTATGGTTTGGTGGGTCAGACAATACCCAGCTCATGATAGGCAACTCAGGTCTCATGGTAACTTGATGGCCCATGGTTAAGTGTTCAGTCTCTTCTAGGGCCCAGTAGCAAGCCAAAAGCTGCTTCTCAAAAGGGGAGTAGTTATCTGCAGAGGATGGCAAGGCTTTCCTCCAAAATCCTAAGAGTCTGCGCTGTGATTCCCCTATAGGGCCTGCCAAAGGCTCCAAACAACATCTCTATTTGCCACTGAAACTTCCAGCACCATTGGATCTGCTGGATCATATGGTCCAAGTGGTAGTGCAGCTTGCACAGCAGCCTGGACCTGTTGCAGAGCCTCCTCTTGTTCCAGTCCCCAATCAAAACTACCAGCTTTTCTGGTTGCTCGGTAAATGGGCCGGAGTAGCACACCCAAATGAGGAATGTGTTGTCTCCAAAATCCAAAGAGGCCAACTAAGCG